>KN896844.1:0-19544 GCA_000934455.1 Apostichopus parvimensis
ACCACTTACCAGGGTTGGACTTGTAGCATGGATGTCCAGTTCTTTCTGAACGGTGTTTCCAATACCCTTGGCTACCTTAGCAGCCCCACTGAACAAGCCCCCGAGAGTGGCCTAAAATTTGAAAGAGTAAAACTGCGTTAGAAATCTTAATTACGGAAAGTTAAAACCGGCATGAATCAATAATCTCTGGCAAGTGACGTTCTAGAAATCTTTTGTTTCTGAGATGTTTCTATCCAGATGAATGAATGGGTTTTTGAAGTTATCAGTTCATAATCAATACAACAATTAATATAGAAAATATTGGTTCCATGGTGACACAAGTGCAACAAACGTGTTTTTTTTATTTTTTTTATGTTAATAGACTCGATAAATGCTAACTTTGAAAATAAAAAAAAATACAAGCAGAGATGTTAATGTTTAAAGAGGCCATGACATGTAAAATCCAACTAATGGAGAGTAACTTCCTCTGAATCTTTAAGAAAATCTATGTTCAAAGGTATTCTCATCACCTTCAAAAACTCAAGGACTAATTAGAAATTAACGTTTTAATATTCGCATCCGAAAACAGACCTCTGAAAAATGAGATTTCAAAATAACTAAATGATGACGTCATATTAGGAACACAAGTGCCTACCACAGGCATCAGGCACAGGCAATCACATCCAATGGTTTTATGGTAAGCATGAATATAATATCCGAAGTTGAAACGCTTTCATATTTGGTCTCCAAACAACTGTAGATTTGATGCAGAGGACACAAAACCTCCTGAAATAGTCAAGAGAATCTGACAATTTTGAACCTAGCGGAACCTTCTTCAATGGCAAGTTATTCTTTGGTTAATACTGACAGAATATGAAGCCCATTCCGGATCCAGCTTAAAGAGTAAGCAATGTTCTTGAAAGAATTGTCAATACTTTGACACTTGAAAGTCCCTGAGCAGTGTACTTTTAAAGGATAAAACAATAGGGTACCCCACCTGTTATAGAAAACCTCAATGAATTTAGTTCTAAATTCTAATGTCAGCCTAGTCAGGTAATGACTTTGTCTAACTTACAGATGCATTCCTTGTAGGCTGTTGTACAGGACGAACTGGGTGAGTAGCTGCCGTGGTCTGGTGGTGGATAATAACCGTCTGTTTTGTAGAAATGAGAAGAAAAAACACAGATCAACAAAACTGAAATTTAACCTCACCGATTTAAAATAAACAGTGCGTTTCAATACCTCCTTTCTTCTGACCAGTGGGGAAATGGGGGGGGGGGGAGTGAGGGTGATGTCGGTAAAATAAATGGGTGTCTTGAAATGAAATGCTATCGTCTACACAAAATAGGGCTACCTACTGTAGGACAGTGGGAAACTAAGCTGTATGTTAACTTTCTGGAGGGCAAGCATGTACTGTACATATAGTGATATCCAACAGACAGTCATAGCTAAGTAACATACATGTATCAGTTCTATATTTTTAAGTTGTATACTAAATGTACACAACCTCATTTAAATTATCAAATACACATCACCTTTCAGTACTGTAGGTCTTGTTTGCATTCTGCATTTCCTTGACTAAATTTACTCACTTTACTTTTTTGATAATATTCTGTTTTGATGAATACACTCATTACACTGATGTGAAAACCAATTGCAGTTATAACAGAGGGCGGTATAAACCAAAGTTGACACGGAGCTGAAATGGAGGGGGAGGAAGGAGAGTGGGTAAAGGATACTACTGAAAACTTCAGCAAGTATATCACAGATATTCCACGAATTCGCGGAAAAAGCTAATGCCTGTAATACTGTACGAACCTTCCAATTTGATAATTCTTAGCACTATTGAACTTTCAAATCGAATAAAAGGCTTTATTCTTCGTGGCAACCTGTGAAACCACACCATGTATTGATTTTACCTGGCCTGGTGCTGGTGCAGCTGCCTGGTATGGTTGTGCTGGATATCCAGCCTGCTGGCCATATCCTGGAGCATATGGAGGTGGTTGGTTAGGATACCCCTGCTGTGGTGGCTGAGGATAACCATGTGGTGGGGGCTGTTGGTACCCCTGTGGTGGGGGAGGCTGGTACCCTGGTGGAGGAGGCTGTTGGTACCCCTGTGGTGGGGGTTGTGCAGGCAGTTGTGGGTACATTTTGTCCGACATTATGCTGATGAGATGATGTAATAATCTGAAAGTTGAAGGAAATGATTGTTACAAAATGAATGAACATGACATAGATGCATGATGTGAATAACGTCGGTGACTCACCCCCAATGAGAGACCACATCCCAAAGACATCCTCTTCAAAGATACCCATCAAAACAGGGAGGAGTATCACATGAAAACATACAAAGGTATATTAATACTGATATGTACAATAACCATCACTAAGTAAGTGTATGTAACATTCGTGTAACATTTCGTGTAACATAAGTCTATGTAACAATACGGGGTGGTTGCTTAGTGGTTAACGCCGGTGCCTTTCAATCATAACGTCCCCAGTTCGAATCACGCCAAAATTAACGTATGTCGTCCAGTTACAGAGTTGTTGACAATTGAAAAAGTTTTCATAATCATGGATGTTAAAATATGAACGTAAGAGACAGACTTCGGTCATCTTGCGACTATGATAAGCCAATGATGGCTTCTTCGCGAGTTCCTGCTTGCAGGAGCATCTAAAAAATACATACATACATGAATTAAACTGACCAAGGTACAAACTTCATTTACACAGGACTGTTAACCCAGAGAGTCCCAAGTACCCAGTTTGTTACTCTTTAGGGTGTCCAAGGTCCGCATTATGAAGAAAACAATTGAAAATTACCAAATTACTATAACATCATTAGTAATTAATATTACAATCACTTTTGCTACAGAACATGACCCTTGACCCTTGGTTTGGTCCTGCCAAATTTGAATTGCACAGTCTATTGTACTTCACCAACCAAGAGAGGACATCCCCTGCTTTACTTAGTGAGAACAACTTTGAGAAGAAACTTACTGTAGAAATCTAGGAAGGCTGAAATATTTGACTCTTGGGGGATTATTGTGACCGTTATGATACAAATTTACATGATTGTTACTTGTATACTGTACGTTAATGTTGTTACAACAGCTTTAAATACTGCATAGGCTTTATATCGAGTAAATATCTTTCGGTGATCATGCACTGAAGAACTAGTTTTGCTCGAAAGCTCTGCAAACCCCAAACATTGGCTGTTTTACTTCCAATCACTTACCTAATTTAATTATTGTATCTCACTCGAGATCCAGCCTTTCTCTAAATGCAGCATAGTTGTTGAACAGTGTTTCCGTTATTCATATAAATATTTACTGAATATATAGCTGAACATTTGTCATGTAATGTCTACAGACTGTATGTATTTAACATTAATTTACACTTGCCGCCTCTGAAGCCTACCTACAATACTGTTTATTTTAGTCTCTGTGTACAGCAGCTGATTTAAATAACAATGCCAGTGATTAATTCAAGATGCTCAGCTTTCATATTACCAAACAGTACAGATGTCAGTATGTATGTGTTTCTCAGTCTGTTGTACATTGTAATAGTACTGTAAGGTATGCGGTGACATGTGCATGGCATGGCTGGTTATTATGATTGATCAATCATACATAATTTGTTTCATTCCGGTATTAGACAGACAATATTTACGCTCAGTCTTAATAGCAACATGGAATCAGTTATCCGTCATCGCATCTAGCGAAATGGCCTTGTTCACACTTAAGAACGCAAGGGCGATTATTGATATCAAGTCAGCGAGTAGGATTATCAATTAAGAACATGACACGTTTACATTTAAGAACGAGTGAGTTTCGTATTAAGTCCGCTTGCAAGATTAATATACTACGCAGGCGTGAATAGGTCATTTCAGCTGTTTACATTTGCCTGTGGTTTGCTGTTGCCACATGTGCTGTACTAATTTGGTAGTTCTACTCCGTACACCACTGCGCCGAAACGTTCAATCATTGCACATAAACAGTATACTGTATTCAAAATTTCAAGCCAATTCGTACCACTATATGTACCATTACACGTTAACCAAGATTCAAATTTCTTACAACCCCTTCAAATGGATGAGCGAACGATCTTGCTAATCACTGTTTTACTGCTGATGTCGTACAGTATTTGAGGCTAATTCAACATCGAAGGCATTTAATATTAGGTCTAAAGACCTTGTGAGGTCTATGCGTAGGCTAATGTAACTTCATTATAGCCTAGGCCATACATCGTGGTTATACTAGTGTTTACACGGGTCCAAAAATCGGGAACGGGGTACCCGAGAGCCGTTACCCGTCGGGTATCCGGGTACCCGGAAAAAATTATTTACCCTCGTGTATCATGATTTTCAAGAAATTACATATTGGATGCTATAATAAATGAATTATATTCTCTACTGACAATGTTTTCATGTTCAAATAAGTAGGTGTAAGATAAGGTATAAAACCTTCTTCATTAATTTCTGTTTGCTTTTGTTTCTTTCATTAACTTGTTAATAACTTCATATAATTAACATTACTACTAACATCGCACTGCCGCCGCTGCTTATGCTTGCTCTACACGTCTATTGGATCAGACCATATAAATATCCAATTTAGCTCTTAAACAGTTGTTACTACTACTATCTATTATGCAGGCCCAAGGTTCGCATTTGCCGCGAGATTGCGCGATTCGCGCAACTTGATCGCATTTGGAATAAACGATCAGTAAAAAATGCGATTATTATTTTTTAGTTATCCCGTCTATAATCCATAAACATCTCGTAAAATTCCTTGTTAGCTTTTCCTTCTATGAAATAAACGAATGAATAAATAATAATTTCTTCCACATGGTTGCCTAACACCACACTAAGTCAATGAGAAATCTAGCCGGCTAAGCCTAACCATCTGTTAATTCGCTGAAATTATGACGCAGTTATAAGATATCCATGGATTACTTTCATTATTGCTGTTACGTTCGACCACATGGTTGCCTAACACCACACTAATTCCATGGGGGTATCTAGCCTAGCCTAGCCTAGCGGGTATTAGCTGAAATTGTGACGCAGTTATAAGATATCTATGGAATACTTTCGTTATTGCTGTTATCTTCAACCACATGGTAGCCTAACACCACACTAAGTCAATGGGAAATCTGCCTAACCATCGGTTTGCAATTTTTTTAATCACACTTTGCGTAGGATTCGGGTAATAAATTAGGAACCGGGTAGTATCGCGTTGGGTGGTTACCTTCGTTATTGCTGTTATCATCGACCACATGGTAGCCTAACACCACACTAAGTCAATGGGAAATCTGCCTAGCCGTCAGTTTGCCAATTTTTTTTTTAAAAAAATCACACTTTGCGTAGGATTCGGGTAATAAATTAGGAACCGGGTAGTATCACGTCGGGCGGGTACCCTGGTTTCCAGATAACCCGTGCAAACACTAGGTTATACAGTAGCATTTAGTAACTGCCGTAGCAACTGATTCCAAGATCATCCGTTTCTAAATAAAAATATAGCCTCTTCAATACCCTCTTCAAAAACAAGTGGGTTTGGCGTACAATGAATTTTTATTAGTTTATTAGTTTTAAGTGGACTGTCATTCAGTTTGTTTTAGTTTCACAACCTTAATGGTGACTTTTCTGCAGTGTTGGTTGACTTCTATGACATGTGTGCAGTAAGATGCGTGTGACAAACACAATGAGAAACTCCTTTTCTTGTAACATACAAAGGATAAAAATCAATACACCTTAGTACAGTACAATGACATCATCCCACACACAGTGGTTTTATTGGTACAGTGCACAGTAAGATCAATGCTGTGCTCTGAACTGCAACAGGTTACAATGATTGGCTGTACTGTATCTAGTTGATAGCTGATCTGTATCTACTAGGAGGCGGGGGTTGAGAAAAATTACAGAGCCAGTAATTTCATACAATTCAGGAAAATGGAGTACTTGCACTCCTCTATCCTTGCCTACTGACACATTACAAATTCTGAAAAATTTGAAAATGAGCAAAACGGGATCAAACAAGTATATGAATACCAAAAATGAGGAGAGCTTAAAGTACTATGGACACCTAGCTAACTTGCCTATATAGTAGAACTGTACATACTTTGTGTGTGATAATCTAATTCACACATCTGTTGACATTTGTCAATTTAAAGCTCTCTTTCTTTCCCAATCGGATATACACATGATTTGAAGTTTTGATCAATCTGAGAAACTCATTAAATATGTGCAAACAATGACAAGGAGTGATGCTCTTCTGATTGGCAGTATCAACACAACAATATGATTTTAATGTATCATGACTTTCACATATTATTAGATGTTCAGTACAAAATATTGATTCATCTACAAGATACCTTTTTCTTGAAAAGGTTTGAAGAGTCTCAAAGTCCTCAAGTCAGCTTTTATCTTACATATAAATAACATTACAATATCAATACATGTATATGTGTTGCCAGATGACTATATTCACTAACATGTATCTGTAGATAATAAAGAGGTGATAATATTTTGCTAAAGATTGTTAGAGGAAATCTAAGGATATATATCTTACTTACAAATGCTGCCCTCCTTATATGTGGACAACTTGCTATTTGTCTACAGTGTACATTTAACTGGGAGGAGTGGAATTTTAGTGGGTGTCTCAGTGTTTTTGATGGTTCTCTTTTGAAGGATGATTGTCAAATGACCAGAGTTAAAACAAATTATCCAGAAAGAAGCTCATTTTGTTCAAGATAAAATTCAACACCATGCAAAACTTGATGATTACTTGGATAAGGATTACGAAGCTTTAAGTTCTCACTGCAAATTTGAAAAGAAGTTTACCAATTATTTACCTGGATTCTCAAAATACAATCTTTTCATTAGTCATTGATTTGTTTTAACAAACTGCATCTCTGATACTATGTGGCTTCAAATGCAGCTTTTTAGAAAGATATGCAATTTTGGAATGATTTAGTAGGGGGTTTCCATGTGTTATAACTTTTATTCTCATCAGAGCCTTAGAAGCCCAGTACATGTAAGTGTGATAGACTACTGCTGTAGTTTATAATAAATAAAATAAAACAAAACGTAATAGCAAACTGCTTATCCACTATAGAATCCTGTGTAAGAGAATGTGTAAAAGTAAGTTGGCCTGACGATTCGATCCTAGCAGGATCTTCTGCAAAAGCTACATGACAAGTACTGTAACAGTCACAGAAGGGACAAATACATGCACAGAATACAGACATCTTAATGAGCATGAACTCAAGGAGATAGATCTATGTAAGAGGATTAGTAGACAAGGGATGGTGAGAAGAAAGAAAGAAAGAAACCAACAGGGGAAGAGGAGCGGTAGGAGAAAAACTATAGAGGGACAAAGTGAGGATTATGGGAAGAGGGTAAGGAATCTGCTAGGATCGAAACATAGTTATTTAGTTTTATCAGATGTTTTTCAAAATACATTAATTACTTCTTACACTGTTTGACTGTGCACAGTGAACTGTTTATAGACAGTCTGAATATGCCATGATTACATCTTTGATTGTGCAAAGCGTTTCTTGGATTCTTGCCAAGAATACTTACAACCTGGGCAAAACAGGTGTCAGCATGTAAGTTCAGTTTTATGATATTGTGTTCACTTGTATAATACAGTGGGCAGAAGTAAAATAAACTTTAACACACCACAACAGAGACTGCGTACATGTACGTAACATTAAGTGGCCAGCTGATTGGCACATTGACCACTGGCTATTTATCAAAATCAAAACTGAGGCAAAAGAAATGGGTTGTTCAGGACAGATTTATAAATCATCCCAAGTAACAAGAAGCGGCTTTGTTGTGAAAAGAAATGTTCAATACTGATACCGATATGCCGCAGATATTGCAAATATCGGTCGAGATCGATGTTGGAAATGATTATTGGCACGAAACTAATCTAAATTGGGGCATACATTCAACGTTGCTGCCTAGTTCCCTCTAAGTGGATTATATTTCATGAAAGTGTTGCAAAATTCAAAAAGTGATCTTCTTCCTTTCATTGTTTTTAACTTGAGCTGTTTTGATTTTAAAGGTGCACAGTAATGATGGAAATTTGCACTGACAACTTTGAGGGGTTCAAAATTTCCATGCTTTACATTTAAAACAGAGAATGATAGTCTGTTGATACGGATATACAAATGTGAAGGAGCACTGGAGTTCCATGCACAGTGGAGCCAATGACGCATTTCCACACAGAACAATGGGTCCCTTTGTTTAGGGAATAACAGACTGAGATAAAGCATAATTATTGTGCCTGTCTGTATTTTCTACCGTAATTGCAAGATGCACAAATGTTGGAATACTTGCTCAATTTTACAGATTTCAAGATCAAATGTTGTAGACTTGGTGTAGGCCTAGAGGATATGAGTCGGACGTAAAGCCTGGCGTCTATTCACAGCCTGCTGTCCTTTTGATCTTTATCTCTGTTTTTAGTTCAATGAAGTTACCTGTACATGTTTAAGTACATGGCGCCACTGAACAAATGTGGTGATATATAAAATATTGCTTCTCTTTGTGTTTTGTCCATGACATCCTTACAGACACACACACAGGCCTCACGCTGACACAGTAGCTTATGTCAAATTAGGGATTATGCATGAGTTACTGTTTGCTACCATACAATTTATGCAACTTTTCACTGTACTCATACCTTCATAGGAAAACCACTGCAAAAACTGTGAACAGTTCAAACAGATTTTCTTGAAGTTAGCTAGGGCCTAGGCCAATGTATTCCATACACAATCAATGACCCCTATTAAACGGTCATTCAGAGTCTGTAGGCCTAGGGTAGGACTAATGAGAAGTTTAAAAAGCCCGCTAGGCCCTAGGCTGTGTACGAATGTAATACTGCAGTTTACTGCAGATCTCTTCATCACTGTTCTACCTAACTTACGGCACCTATGCCTACTGTACTGGTATGACAAAGGCTAGGCTACGGTACATGTATGATTTTTATAACCTTTCTTAACGCGTTAGGCTGTGGCCCAACGCTAGGTCACAACTAAACTCAGTTAGGCTAGGCAATACTTCTCGCGAAAAGGACAGTACCGTGCTTTCGTAGTGTGTAACTTTACGTTAGTGAAAAACTTACTGTTTAGGTTCCTTCGAAATAAGTACCAGTTGCACAATATAAAACCTTAATGAAAACTAGAAAAGTCACACACCTTAGTAACAAGCTCAGCTTTTTCTTTTGCTCACTTCCTTAGCATTAGACTTACGACTTCCTTGCTTGATGACCGTTTCTGTGGCAAATAATATAACATGACCTAATTCTATTTATAGCCATGTCGCGCGGACTCGTAGAAACGATGGGTTTGAGGTCAAAGGTCAAAAGAGGTTCACCTGAAAATGGCGACTACCAGTAATGGCATTGACGTGGAAGACGAGACAATTCTTACCTCTGTTTTTCGCGATAGTTTTCCAGGTAGGCCCTATCTGGTTTCATTTCCAGATAAAAAATGAAATTTTTATTTCTTATAGCCTGATCTTCTGTTGCACAGGTCTAGTTCATTTATCGTCTGAAACGTTAACGACTCGATATTCGCTAACGATGTAGCCTACGTCAATCTCATTAGGCCTACTGAAGTAGAACTAGCCTAGGCTATATGCTAGTCTAGTACTATAATTGACGCACCTTCGTAATTGACGCACCTTCAATTATTACTAGCAACGATACAGCAGGCAACCTTAACATTTTTTCAGAGAAGCAGTGTTACATATTCATGAGTTTGAATCCCTTGCCAGGTATAGTCAGTATTGCGAAGTTCGGAACACTGCGAAGTTCGGACACCCCTAAGAAATGCACGATTTCACCCTGGTAACCTACAGCAAGAGCCAATTTCACGAAAAACTATGAAGCTACAGTTATTTTCTCTCCAAAATAACCTGTGTGCTAGCAAGTTCTTACATATTTGTCTCTAAAAGGAAGTTATAGTTTTGGGGTGTTTAAATCTAAGGTGTCCGAACTTCGAAGTGTCAATGCTACGTGCTGATCAAATTGTGTTTTTTTTATGCTTTTAACACTCTACCCCCAGTTTTGCACTTATTTTTGGTATTAGGAAAGCATACCACCTAAAACTAACCAAAATTACCTCAATATAATTAATACCACTACTCTTTGTGACCTGATCTTAGAGGCTTAGAGTCAGAGCATCGCAAAAACAGCATCCAGAGTCAATGGACTATACTTACACAAAAGTTACAATTAGTTTTCGACGAATGTGTCAATTTTGGGGTATGATAGAACTTGACACGGCAGACATTTTGTTGTCATATTCTGCTCAATTGTATGTTGTGTAGGCACAGAACAATAAATATTTGAAATCATTGGATTTCTGAGGAACTACACATAAGAAAAATGCAAACAGTTGAGTGATTTGGATTTTTCCTTGATTGACATCATTGATCAAATCCTTAAGTGTGTCAATTATGAGCCCACCATGCTACTAGTTAAGCTATACAAATATTCAGAATTATAAAAGGATCAATTGATGGCTGCAGTTGAATTTTGTTAGACCTTCATTAAGCCTAGAACCTTAAGTCTAGCCTAGGTGTAATTGTGATATGTTTATCTCTGCAATTGCGCAAAGTAGTTTGGTTTCACATCCCTGAAGGATATCCCAATAAATAATGTGTTAATCTAATCAGTGTTCGCACTAGGACACTCAATTGCGGGATTCCCGCAATTTTTCTGCAGGGTCCAGCAAAAATATTTTGTCTTGACCAGTGGGAGTTTCCCCGCAACAGTTCCTGGCACTTCCTGCAACTTGCAAGCATTACTCAGTCTGTAGTTAAAAAACTTGCCAATAACAAGCCGGATATCATAAAGTTTTGTTGTGTTTTGTAAGCAGAAATTTGATTGGTCAAATGTTCCAATTAAGAAAGCACTGGCTTCCTCAGTGTACTACCTGTATTACCAAGCTGGGTATGTACGTGTATTGTTCGTAGTGGTTGGCCATGGCCATGTGTACTGCAAAATTTGAAATCCCACCCCCACCCCAAAATCTATTGACTGGGGGAATTCCCTGGTTTCACATCCTAGCGCTAATACTGGAACCAATACCAGTGGTAAACTAGAGTATGAAATGGTTCCCCAAAGGAAAACATTGGTCCTACCAGTACAGAGTTGTATATAGTGGTGGCCAGAGAGCTGAAATCTCTCGACCAATCAGAAATAGTTATGCAGATCAGCAGATGGCCAAATTTCTCTATATACGGCTCTGTACATGTACTATGTAAGATTTGCCACAGGGGTTCTACTCCTAATGCGTAAGGCTGGCATGAAATACACATTTTTGAGAACTTTATTTCGGAATATCCTAAAATATATGTGTGTTCCATAATACGTCATCTGCCGTGCAAGCAGTTATTTTCGTTATAGATATATTTCCATTTTTGTTATAATCCAGTTTACGTTACCTCCATCAACATAATGGTACTAACCTACAAAGCTTCAGGTATTGGACTATTGTATATAGGGGGTAAACAATTTCTGTATCAAACACAGCAACTAATATTATCAGCATTTACTTATTTAATAGTACCAAGTATATACAATTTTAATGTTCCTTTGATCAAATGTTTTATTTCTACCCGTTGAATGTTTTTTCTATCATTGAAAACAGTGCAGACCCTATCATTTTAGTAGTAGCAACCTTTCTGAGAAATGACGGTGTAGCTGTCACTGGCCAAAGGATTTGTACCAATGAAGTCTTTGGCTTTGAGTACATTTTTTCTGTATGTTGCATTGTTGGACCAATCTAACCATAATAGTAATTGCCAACTTTGAGATTCCTTTTGGGAAACCAAAAAGGCTTTGAACATGCAAAGAAAATGGAAAAAACAAAAACATAAACTTCAAAATAATTATTGTTACTTTCAATGTAAAAGATACATTTCATGAGCTATGCATGAGTAAAGAAATCATGGATCCAAGCACAACTTCTTTGGAGTAGAGTGCAAATAGTATACAACTAAAGCAGACCTGTCCTAACTCAAACGTTATATGGAATGTCTAAAATTGTAACTTAGAGATTGATTTAGTCATGACCCTTTACACAGCACAGTAAAAGTTGTATTTTGAGTTGTCTCAAATTCAGTTTCATTTCTTTGTATCTTTTGGTTCAGAATCATGGAGATCCAATCCCGATTTTGCGATGTATCTAGCAGAGCTGAGTTCATTCGGAGTGGAGAAGTTGGCCAGAGAACCAGACCGCCTGGCAGATGAAAGGGCTCAGGTCCTACAACAGACTCAAGAACTAGCATTCGACAATTACAAGACCTTTATACAAACAGCGGACTGTTCACGAGAAATAGTGGAGGATGTAAGTCATTAATGTCATCAATATTCCTAGAGAGGGTTGTCTGGTTTCATTGACAGTTAATTAATCAAAATGGAAAGCATGTAGTTGCTCCCTTCTGCTCATTTTTAGCCTACGTGTAAAATAAACGGTTATAATAATAAAACTAATGATAAATTACATTTATACTGTATAACCCTTAATACAGCGTTTCAGAGCGCTTTACAAAGTAGGAAAGAGACAAAGGAAATCAAGGAAAAAATGAACTAGGAATCAAACAGAAATGTTTTAAGTTGTCTCTTGAAAATACAAAGGGAGGGAGAGTCACGAACGTGAAATGGGAGTTCGTTCCAAAGAGAAGGCGCAGTGACAGAAAAGGCACAATCGCCATAAAGAGTGCGGTACGTGGACCAGGAGTTAATTGTAAATGCGCATGATAGGAAGAGGGAAGCGTAACTGTAGTTGATCAACGCAAAGGAGTAAGAAGGTCAGTGATATATTGAGGGGCAAGCCCGTTGATCGCTTTGTAGGTGTGAAGTAGGATCTTAAACTGGATGCTAAGAGAGACGGGAAGCCAATGCAATGAACGGAGTACAGGAGTGATGTGATCAAACTTTTAGTGAGTGAAACTAGGGGCGCAGCAGCGTTCTGAATTCTCCGAAGGGGAGCTATATGAGAAACTGGCAAATTCACATACAAACTGTTGCAGTAATCCAGATGGGAGGAAACAAAAGCGTGAACCAGTTGTTCAGTTGAGCCTTCACAGAAATGATTCCAAACCTTCAAATAAGCAAAGGTAATATGCCAGTTATGAGGGTTTTATTGTAAAGCATTATTGCCAACATAGTGTATCATCCCCTTCAGAAATCTTAAAGCTTAAATGAAGGCAGAAAACTATATAACATGCAGTAAATTACCTTCTTACAATGTTGGACTCTCAGATACTAGTGGTTTACAAGAAATCATCATTAAATGAGTTGATGTGTAGACTTCAGTCATTTGTTCATTGGCCTGTTTACCTGTAGCTGGTTAATAGTCAGTGAGAGCATTGGAGGTTATAACTGGTTGATTTTCATCTTCTCTCCGAGCAGTTCACTGAAGTGGAAGATCATGTCAGCTCTTTACTGGATAAACTGCCTGAGTTCAGTACCAAATGCAATGACTTTATGAAAGAGGCTCATAGGATTAGTTCAAGGTAGGTCCCATGGAAAAGAGGTTTCTTACTTCATCAACCTTTACAGGCTAAGAGAGCTAGAATCTCACAATATTTAAGCCCACTTGCTAAGAAACTCAAACAAAGGAAAGAAGATTTGATTCTCCTTCAAATGTCATGCTGAGAAAAGTTACTCTTCAAAGCATCAATGCTTTTGGTTTTAATGGCAGATTCAGCATTGACATACAAGGTAGTTCCAGGCACTGTGCTTTAATATTTTGAAATTTCCAATTTTATATTACTGTGTGACATACCACATTTGATTGCTACAATGGATCATATACTAAGGTTGTCACTTCCCAAAGATGCTAGAGCATAGTTCTCAACTGACATGTCCTATCCACCATATGATAGCTGATGGCTTGAGCTATCAGAGCTCATGTCTTGCCACCATGACGTTTAAATTTCGAGTTAGAAGAGGGGATAAGTTGAACAAAGTACTCCCCAACCCATTTTATACTAAGATGAAAGCATTTAGTTTGGTGTTGCAACTGTACCTCTGAGTGCCGTACTGTTACTGGCCCCTGTGGTCGCTTAGCAAATTTATATTGAAGCCAGTGATGTTTGTTTGTTCAGTATCACCTTTGACAAACCTTGGTGTTCATTGTCAGTGTGAGACTTTGAACACTGTTATCACCCGAGACTAACTACTGTATGCCAGAAAATTCCAACTCAGTCATAAATAACTGCAGCACACGTGCAACGGTTTAACTTGGCACGGAATACTAACGGCACAGTTTTGTGTATGAAGATGTTCAAAGTGGAATTTATTTCCTAAAGTTGATGCTCATATTGGGTCAGAGACTTACAATTATTGTGACCATGGCTACTGACGAATGCTTTGCTAGTTTTACTATTTGGAGTGTCCTTATATTTGAATATTAAAGTAACTGGATCGAAGGTGGGTACAGAAAGTTAGCACATGATCTAGTTCAGACTTGTAGGGAGTGTGTGTCTTCTTGCTTGTAAACTCTAGCATAGTCAAGGTTTCTCGGACTGGGATTTCTTGTGTGAGAGGCGGTTACTGGTTTTGGACACTGGAGGGTGTGAGCATCCCTGGCAGGAGGGGGGAGGAAGGGGGGCTGTGGAAGTGCGGTCACCCAGAAAATGAAGTTAAACAACCTAATGTCAATCATCCTGACAATAAATTAGATAAAAATGTAATGTTGAATAGGTAGAAGAACTTTTATTTGTTGTTATCATTTAATGTTCTCAGCCAATCTTTCAATGTCAGATGATAGCTCGGGTTAAAAATGGTTGGATTGCAATCATTGCATATTTGATTCCTTCTCTGAAACAGTGAGGTGGTGATGTCGGTAACATATTTACTCAGGCCGTCGCAATTCACAAAACTCAGAGAGGGTGGCCACCTCACAAAATGAATACCAGCATGGGAAGCCCTGATACAGTAGTTACCTGTGCTTTTACTCTCAGGGCTTTTTCAATACTTGCAGTAGCATAGGAACCAGGCCTCGACAAATACGGTCGCCAACTCGCCAATGGCGACTAGAATCTGCGACTGGCGAGCAAAAAATGCTGTACGCTTGACATTTTGGCGAGTGGCTCATTCGCTCACTGCCTATATACGATAGGCTTACTATTAACTTGTGAGCCAATCAACAAAGGCCTATTGCCTAATATTACACATCACAGTAGAATTATCAAGTGCACTGTTACAAGTAGGTCCTAAGGAACAGCTATGTTCACCAGCTCGAAAATAATTTGATACCAATCGACTAAATTAATGATGCACAATAGGTGTAATCAAACTGGAAAACTACAAACTTAAATAAATGCGTAACGACAACTCAAACAGTGGTAACGCATGAATATCATGTTTTAAACACTTTTGACGAAGCACAATTTAAATAGATCGTTTTTGCTGTAAACAACTAACAGTAACACTAAACCGCGATATCCTAAGTTAGGCCATACTACCTAGGCTTATATCACACAAACACTTTGCGAGAAACAATGGCGAGTAAATTTAACGTTTTGGCGAGTACAATTTTAGACTCGGTCGCCAGTTGGCGAGTAGTTTTAAAATTTGTTGTCGAGGCCTGATAGGAACCAATGTAAATATCACATACAGTACAGTTTGTAAACATGTTTAGAGCCTTGTACTGATACTCTCATACCAAGGGAAATTCTACTTGTAATCCTACCATAAGTATGGTGTAGGATTTGAATTTACTCACAGAATGTATTTAGATGTCAGGCAGGCAATGGTTTCTGGAAAATAACTCTTGAAAATAAACCCATCAAGTTAGGGCTAAAGTAACAGTTGTGATTTTGCAACAAAGTTACAGCTGTTAAAAAAGTTTGCCAAGCTTGTGTAGACAAACATTTCTTGGTTTGAAGTTGTCAATTGTTTTTTTGTGCCATAAAGGGTAACCTACTATTGCTGTTCTGACAGCCTCATGAGTTTTATGATCATATTGCAATAACTCAGTAAACACTTGTCGGAATTTCATTTCCCTTCTTCAGCCGACGAATGAACTCTTTGACCCTCTCGAAACACACCCAGCTACTTGAACTTCTAGAAATCCCCCAGTTGATGGACACTTGCGTTAGAAACTCTTACTTTGATGAAGCTCTGGAGCTCGCAAGTTACGTCCGACGCCTTGAGAAGAAACATTCTTCAATACCTGTCATTAAGGTAAGAGCCTTCGTAGAATTCGGTAGGAATTCACTTAAAACATGGCCAGTGTCTGTAATGTATGTTTGGGATTAATTTGGATTCCTTTACAGTCAGAATAGTGTCTGAATGCGAAATTTTCTGAGGGTGAGAGGCCGTTGTTTTGGCCTAGATAAAATTGACCCGTAGCCCCAGTGCGCTATTGCAGTCTGTACTGTGTAAGTAACTGATTTCCTTTGCTCCTTAGTCTACCCGTTTTCCCAAAATACTAGACCTCCTGTTCTAGCATGTCTAGTGTAAAGTGAGCTGGTACTGTAACTCTGTTACCACTGTGTTCCCTTACAGACCCTGAAATATCCAAACCCAGTTTGATAAAGTTCTGGCAAAACTCTGTCCTTACATGTTATAAAATCCTACATAAAATTGTTTTCCATCCATGCTTCCTCAGGATATTGTCAGTGAGGTCCACAGCTCCAAACAACTGATGCTGAATCAACTCTTACAACAACTCAGGTCGTCCATCCAACTCCCAGCTTGCCTGCGACTGATCGGTTATCTCAGACGCATGGACCTCTTTAGCGAGGCAGAACTCAGGATTAAGTTCTTGCAGGCAAGAGATGCTTGGTTTCAATCTCTCTTATCTGCGTTACCTACAGAGGATGGTAAGCAAAAGTCAAGGTTATTGGGGGCTTTTTATAGAAGATCTTATTCTTTGTTTATATTCTAACATATCTGTTCAGTTGCTTGCAAATTGTAAGAAAAAAGGTGTCGTTTGGATGTTAAAGACTCCTCGTTCTTTAGCCACGGAGGATGGAAAAGAAAAGTTTTATTTCCATACTTATTATTGAGCTCAACAACACTCCTGGTGGTTACAAAGAGGTGTTCATGATACATTTCTACATCTACTCATTCTTTCATTACTTTCTGAACATGGTTGAAAAACAACTTTTGGTTTCTGTTATGAAGTCTGCAAGTAAGGAGAAGAAAGCTGCTTAAGAATGTCCTAAGGATAGCTTAAGGGGATTCAAATGCTGGGATTACTTGGACATGTAAAGACTTGTTAATAGGATTAAAGGATAGAGCTAGAGATGAGGAGAGGAAGGTAGAAGGGTTTACGGCAGTTGGGCTGTGAGAGACAAGGAAAGGGAGAAGCCGAGGTTGTGTGAGAGGATAGCGGTGATAGTGTTGCAGGGTAGCAGAGGTTGTTATGAAGGCTTGATGTTTTGTGATTGTGAAAGGAAGCAGTGGCATTTTGTGGAGTGGAGATAATAAAAGAAGAAAAGCATCGCATAACACTGTCCTGAACTTATTACCCCAAACCACGTAACAGTTTCATATAAAAAGGTCTTGGGTTAGGAAATTTAAACCCTGCTGAGAATAGTAACGCAAAAGCTTGGGTTACATGTTTAATACTCATTCATTAGTTGCCAAATTTAAACATAAACCCAAAGTAAAGTAATTTACTTATATATTTTTGTATCTAGCTTATCAGCATATCACCAAGGTGATAGAGACCAGTCGTGTTCACCTCTTTGATATCATCACCCAATATCGGGCCATCTTCTCCGACGATGACCCTCTCCTAGCGACCAATCAGGATTCGAGTGTCAACGAAGCTGCACTGTTCCAGGGATGGGTGGGACAGAAGGTAAGCTACTCTCTAGAAAGATCAACTTAGCTTTTAAGTTAGCTATTGATAATTGAACGTATGCTTAGAATGATTGTATTGGAAAACAATATTCTCGCTGTCAGGGTCAATGCTTCCAATCTTCAACCTTTATTGCAGCATTATAGGAAGCTGAGAGTTGTTCGCCCCTCTCTGAGTTTATCAGAGACTACCAGGCATGAGCTTTTTCCGCGAATTCGGGGAATATCCATGATTTCTGTTCTACCTCGGGGACAAAAACTATTTATCCTAACACACTGTAGCATACGCAAACTGGAGCCTGTACCGCTATTTTTTCAAAGTTCCAGTTTTTTTTTTTTACCCCGGGCTCATCCCTGAGAGAGGATATGTGTCACTTTAAATCTCTATTTGGAGATTAAGAGGGCATGTTATGCATTCGGAATAATTTCTATTGTAATCTAATTTTAACTGGATACAGTAGACTAAGGGGAATATGAATATATATAATAATATGAAACATTAATGGCTCTTTCCTCCTTCACAAAACAATCTTAGAAGTATCAACAGCTTTGTCTGTTATCACTCTATATCACTGGTAAATGTCAACAAAGTCAATGAACTCTAACACCAAATTGTTCTTATCACATATATATACATCAGTATCAATTCCATTAATTCTCATGCGGAGTTTCCAATGGAAAGGTACCAAGTTTGACAATCAAGGTGGTTTGATGTTTTTTCCATACTTTGCAAAACAATCTCCATACTTTATTTCTCCACACTTGTTTCCTTCCAGGTATCTCAATTTCTAGAGGTACTGCAGAATGACTTGACCAAGGGTGTGGGCAATCGACTGGACTCTCTCCTCGGTCAGTGTATGTACTTTGGTTTATCCTTCAGCAGAGTCGGGGCCGACTTCAGAGGACTCTTAGCACCAATCTTTCAAGATGCTGCCTTGGAGAACTTTACCTCTGCCGTTTCAGATGCCACTGAAAAGTGAGTCTTTGTTAAAATTGATATCTCTGATCTTGCTGAAAATTGCTGTAAATTATTGAATGTTCTTTTTTTTTCTCTTTATTGTGTGAAATAAATAGTATTAAAATTGTTAGGGAATGATAACAGGTTGAACCTAGGCATATAAAGCATTTACAAGTTACAACGCTTATGCTTAAAACCTGCACAAATGTCTTGGACAGGATGTCTTCAGGGGTAGGCTACAGTTGCTCTGGAACCCACCCTAGATGATTCTTTGTGAATAGTGTTACTGCTGTCTTAGTATTATTTGCTGACTACATTGTCAGTTTTTTAGCTTATGGACATATATATGCCAGTTGTCCAGTTTTGACAGAATTGTGCAACTAATATATTTCATTGCCTAGTATATTGCTAAAGAAAATTGAAGTTAAATATACATATGATACAATTTATCTAAATTTGATGAGCATATTTTATAGATAAATGTGATATTCTTTCTTGGCTTATCCACAGAATTCTATATATTATTTCACCTTGTTTTGCTTGGTGTAGTAGATTTACATGGATAATTTCAAAGTCTTCTCGGCTAGCCACAGATAACTGAATTTTCATTGCCTTGTAATGCTTTGTATCACAGATTCACCTCGGCCATGCAGTCATATACACCTGTTGTTTCCAGTTCGTGGCTGTCATCTACAACTGTGATGACATCATCTCAGGTAATGAATATGCATGTCCTCATGTCTTGACATTCATTTCTTTACTGTTATGTGTTATTG
>KN896845.1:947-16722 GCA_000934455.1 Apostichopus parvimensis
TATATATAAACATATTACATGATTATGAAATAATAAAGACATGTGATATTTAATATAGATATTTTGCAGATAGTGACATATGTAACGTTTAAGTTTGATGAAAAGAAAGAGGATCCCTCACATTTAACAATCCCTTGACTTTTATTAAAAGGTTCGCTCCTAATCACTTCTCTATGGGAATCTGAATGAATCAAAGCATCTTACTAGGAGTGCCCTGATTGGCTTGAATTGTGTAGTGAAAGGGTTTACATGTCATGAATATTAAAACAGTGCTTCATCTCAATTGGTCACTACTATGCTGCCATATGTAAGAGTTCCATTGCTTAACCTGTTTAGAACCAGTTTGATGGCTTTTCAAAGTAACATGAATTCAGAGGTTTAAAGTAAATCAATATGTTAAGATGCTTGAAATATTTTGAGCCCTTGGACGATTGCACTGATGGAAGTGAGTAAATTGAAGGTTTAATGCTCCAGCATTTTGTCATGATATTTTTAAGTGTCGGGGATCACTTGAAAAAAAGTAGGGATATATGCAAAAAATCTTTTCAGAATTTTCAGATTGAGTGAATATATTCATGACCTTTTTTTAACAAAATTCAAGGAATACCTGGAGAGGTGATGTTCATGAACAAACACAGAGGGCTGCTTTGCTGTATATAGAATTTGCAGTTTTAGCTTATTAAGGTATGACTTAGACATTAAAAAGAACATTCATTGGCAGCAAATACAATGGAGAACTGTCAAACAAGGTAAAATCACACAATTTCCCTTTTTTCACTTTAATTTTCACACAGTCCTTCCACTAATAGCTAATTCCCCTGGCTTCATATCTGCTTCAAACACTACAATCACGATATCTTGGACAGCGTGGAATGACATCAATGATGTGGGAGACCCTCCAGTGATAGGTTATGTACCTTACCACCGGACCAACGAAGCAGATGACTGGATCTCCTCAGATAGGATCCAAGCTAATGGAATGCCAACACTCTCATTTACCTTTAGTTATCTACAACCAGACACCTTGTATCAGTTTTCTGTGGCTACAGTAAGAGAAGGGTCATTTGGTGAAGGACCAAAAAGCTCTTTTGAATCTGCAAGAACAAATTGTCCAAGTAAGTTCTTTGTTGTAGCTTATTTCCACTTGGATAACCAACAACTATTGATACAATATCAATACAACAGATTCAAGAATAACAGAAAGACATTCAGAATATAGACCCTCCACCTCCTCCCACCAAATCACTGTCAGATGACTCTCTCTCTCTCTCTTAAGCGCAAAGAAAGTAACGATACTACATCGAAGATACAAGAAGAGCACAAATGATCCACACACAAATTAGAATCAAAGCCGAAGGAGCCTAGCCTTATATGTCAACTGTAATTACCCTATGGGTTTATCCCCCCCCCCCCCTGTATTTTGAGGGTTTTGCAGAACTGTAGGTGTACAGTCATAAATGATTCACAGCTATTCTCATGAATATTAATTTTATGAAACAAGTTTGCAGTGGCCAAATTCAAGCATGGAGATGTAAGAGTTTGGTAGTCACTTATATCAAGGATCCATCCTGATAGAAATATGGCATAGCCTGTCAAATATGTACATTAATATAAAGCATAACAATCTTTGACTGAAGAATGGCTGCAGATGTTAGATTTAAGTATGTAATGGCTTGACACATGCATCCTACACTGTCAACCATGAGTTGCCACAGAATATCTGGCAACACCCGCCACACTGAAGGATGAAAAAATGCCCCTTTGCAATCTCCCTTTTAAAGATCTGACCACACTTTTCAGTGTTGGAATCATACTAAATATTGACAGCTTGTTTTCATACCTGGGGAATGTTTGGTCATGTAATTTTAATAAAGATCAGTGTTTATCAAACTTTCTAATCACACTTATACGTCATCTTCAGTCGGTGGGGAAAGGCATAACATTGAAAAGATGGTCACAAATGACCATTCTGGTATAATCTTCTTATAAGGATAGAAGTTGATACAATTTGTCTTATCTTTATTTCTCAATTCTCAGTACCCTCTTTGACTCCATTGAATGTACAAGCTGCTATCGTAGAGATGGGAAGTACCAATGTCAATATCAGTTGGAAGGTATGTGAATATACCATAGCATGTGGTGGTTACCAGTGCATGCATTATGTGGCATATGTGGCTGCCTAGCATGGTACAATAAATGCCCTACAGGCTGAACATTCCAGGCTGATGAACCTACACTTCATGTCAGGTGGCCAACAGATTTCAAGTTTTTGCGTACTCATGTTTTTTTTTTTACCATTTGGTGGCCCATTCCAGATAGAAGCCACTTATTTCTCACACATTTTTCTCTGTACCCAGTACCAGATATTCAGAGCAACACTGGGATAAAACATTGTTGTTGTTTTTATTTTCATTTGGTAGCCCATTGCAGATAGAAACCATGTATTTCTCCCACCATTTTTTCTTTACCAGGTACCAGATATTCAGTGCAACACTGGGATAAAACAGTTTCTTCTTTACTTTAATGACTTGGAGACCCCGAATATGGTAGAAAAGAGGTACATAGATGCCAATATTTCTTGGTATATTCAGAAAGGGCTAGTGGGTGGCAAAAATTACAGCTTCCAATTGACACTGACAACAGAAGGAGGGGAAGGTCCTCTTAGTGAGAAAGGAGAAGATGCAATAGTCTCTGTGCCAGAAGGATCCATTACAGAGGATGAAGATTCTGGTGAAGGGGGAAGTGATCATCAACAGGGTGAGAAGCTTTGGCTCTTTTTCTTTTCTATTTCATGAATGTCTCATGCATGAAGAAAAGTAGTTTAAATTTTAATTAGTTTTACATTCAATAATCTCTTACTTTCATATTGCTGCTGATGAGTAATTGCTTTCATTTAAAGTAATAGGTAAACTAAGATGGACTCTAAGTCAATTTCAGTAGCAAAGTTGTACCAAAACAATAAAATTGATAGTATTTGTCACAGCCTCAACAGCATAGTAAGTCGTCCAACATATGAACCAGATTGTAAGTTTGATGAAAGTGAAGTTTTAGATTTCAGGGAGCTATTAAAACTAGCTATCTTTTAGGCAATCTCATAGGATAGGTTTCATGCTCTTCTGGCAAATAAAGGGTTACATAGTCATATCGAATAATTCAGACAAGGTTCAAAGCAACGAAAAGAATCTTAGTTTCTGTCACAATACGTACGTAGTGGTAGTAGTAGTACGTAACTACGTGATGTATTGCTTGAGATCAAAGTTCATTTTATTTGTTTCTGCTGCCAGACCTGGGAAGTTCTTGTGAAATATCGTCACTGAATCTTTTTCAAATGTTTCATATGTTTCCATCCTAGAATCTTACCGAAGAAAAATTCTATTTCCCTACTCCTTTTACGTGCCAAAAATCTTGATAAGATGTAAAAACAGCCTTTGCACATTCAGCAAAGTGATATTCAGTTTCAGAAAGTTAACCACTCTCTCCCACCAGTGGACATATTTCTCAATTAAGTTCTGAAAACACTGTGACTGGAATTCTCTGTATAAACACACTTGGGTCATACACTCAGCACAAACATTGTCTTCATTGCCACTAACTTTCATGGTAGGATCATATCTTGTCTGAATTGTCCTTAAAACTGTTCCTGGGTTATTTAGTACAGCTGTTGTAACTTGAAATTTATGCTCTGTGCAGTGGAAATATTTTGTTCAGAAACATGCCTGAAATAACTTCCTCCTGCAGTTCCTGAGTACAGGTGTTTAATAACAAATACACTGAGCATCAAGTACAAGTACAGAGGTAGTTTGCATTTCTGCAGCATTGCTATGTAAGTTTACAGCAAAATCATCCTACTACTGACAGAGCTGCCAAATAGTACAATAGTTTTGTATATTGTACAGGAAACTATGATAAATACGGGTGTAAAAGTTTCCACCAGAGAAATATAAGATTGAAAAATACCTGGAGAAGAAACACTTCGATAATACAACAATCATAAGCCAACCTTACTTGGCCTGTAGAATTGCCCCAATAACCATGCTAATGGTTGTCATAGATAACATAGATGAGAAGGTTGTTTAATTTGGTGATTCATGGTCAACTTGAAGCAAGTTTAAATTATAAGCTGATGTTTTTCAACAACTGATCTCAATGGGAGTTAACTGTTGGCCCATTGCATGTAATATACATATGGCAATTTTTCATATGTGGGGACAGTGGTGGGTGTTTACTTTCACATGGTTTTATATTGTTTTTTAAATTGTTTTCCTTCCTGAATTTAAAATTGAGCATTGTCTATAAATATTTCCTGAGGTGCCCATCAATTTGTTAGTATTTGTTTAAGAAGTTTTATTCCTTAAACTTGGGGTTTATCAGTCATGTCTCGGAGTCAACTGAAGTGCGTGAATTGCCCCACGTTCTATCCAGGGAGAGCATGGGACGAGCATGACCTTTGTCCTAAGTGCTGTACTTGTACCAGATGGGACCTGTGTCTGGTGTGCCTCCAGTTTACCCCCAGTCAACGGCTAGAGATTGATGCTTGGCTCACGGGACAAAGGAACGAGCTTTAGGACAAGTTAGACTTCATCCCCAACCCCAGCGGCTCCTAGTAGAGGGAGAATTAGACAGATGGGAGAGGAAGAGAAAGGAGAGGTGGAGGAAATTTGCCAGGAGAGGGCTGAGGAAGAGATTGTAGAAAGAGAAGGAGAAAGAAGAGAAAGAGAAAAGTGCCTCCCGCAGTCCCGGCGACGTCCGGTCTGATTTTGGCCAAGGGAAAGGCAAAGGAAAGGCAAGGCTCCGGCCAAGAAAAAATTGCCCAGAAAGAAGTCCGGCACGGCCTGCCTGGAGAGCACATCTCAAGCCATGTCGCAAAGGAGCACTCCCACGGAGAGGCACAAGAGGACACCTGCGGCCGGAGGGTCTGCTGCATCAGAGCCGGTCCCGGAGCGGGGACCAAAGCGAGAGCTAAGACGATCCTCTGCTGGGATCCCAGACTGGGACAGCAGAAGAAGAGAGGGACCGCAGTAGATCACGGTCCAATCCCCTAGGCTACTAGGAGGAGATGGTCACCAGCCTCAGATCAATCATCTGACTCCTCAGACGACGGTTATAGAAGAGCAAAGAGGAGATACTGGCTCCAGAAACAGTGACATGAGGAAGAACCAGCATGGCTGGCACAATTAATAGGAGTCTTAAAACCACTCTTGGAAAGAGAACAACAGAGAGCCGGAGCTGAGGCTGAAGTTGGAAGCTGGAGGGGAGCAACCATGACCAGTCGGGCCGCGGTGACAGCGACCGACCCCGGAACAAGAGGAAGTCGTCGCTGGAGAGGATACAGAAACAGACAAACCCCTGGAGTTCGAGCCCTAGAGGACGTATTTGTATGTAGCCTCGAGGAGGATATCCCTATGGCAGGAGGAACATTGCCTCCAGAACTGACAATGTGGGCGGCAGAGATCTTCCACAAGCACTTGGGTTTTGAAGAGTCGCCAACCACAGAAACTCGGGTGTCCAAACTGACGGCGACGGGAGGTTGCAAGTCGACCAAGAACCACCAAGGCAATTGCAGACAAAAAGAGATGAACTACATTCCCAGCAAAAGCAGAACGGTCCATCAAAGTACCAGACGACTTAGGAAAGTTCTGTTTAAGTGTCCATCTATCCCGCAGGAGGCCAAAGAAATACTGAAAATCGGAACAGGGGTCCTCATTGTCACAAATTTTCAGAAACCCTAATCAGAGAAAATTAGAGGAGCCACTGGTGGACGTGGACATAGCAGCACGTTCAGGTATGAAGTGTACCTCCGTCCTCATGCTTGCTGCGGTAGTACTTATGAGGCACCACCAACAGCTCCCTCAAGAACACAACCATGTCTCCATAAATGAAGCTGGACAACTGTTACTACTCCTGGGTCCGCTCGTGAGGCTGGCGTTCGATCAATTTGCCGGAGTCCCAACACGATCAGTAAAGGCCCGGAAGGATAATATCATATCTTCCATCTGCTGGCCATCGGTGGAAGCCAAGGCTAGGATGTTGGCCTTACCGTCCCTTGGAGATGACCTGTTCGCGGGAGGTTTCCAACAAAAATTACAGGAAGAAGTGTCCCGCAGAAAAACCCTAGCTAAATCAGAATTCAAATCATCGGATAGAATCAGATCAAGACCGTCCAAGAAAGACCAGGCAAGCCAGAGGAGGCAGAGGAACTTCTCTCCATCCATGGGGAACGAGAGGCACAGGCAGAAGTCTCACAACGACTGGACCGGACAGCGACCGCTCCTCCGCCAGACCGCCGTTCGCTGCCCGGCCCTAGGGGTGCCCACCAGCACCCACGGACCCTGTCCAAAATGCTGCTATAGAGTGGGAATTTCAGCCTTGCTGGAAAAGCAGACGATTTTAAATGTATCGGGAGAGGCGAGACCCCTCTTCGGGTCCTCTTTTTTTCTAACAAGAAAACGGTGCAGATCTTGGTGTCCCATCCTAAACCTAAAACACCTGAACAAAACATGGAAACGCTAAATTTAATTCTACCCCTAATCAGGAAGGGCATGTGGGCGGGGAGCGTGGACCTCCAAGACGCCAACTTGAACATACCCATGCACCAACACCATCAATGGTACTTAGGCTTCCAATACGCCAGAAGGGACTTAACATTCAAAGCACTCCCATTTGGCCTGTTAACAGCTCCAAGGGGGCTGATATGGTTGACGTGGTGGGACTATGCAGACTACATCTGCTAATTAGACCATCGATCTCAAGAACTTAGACGAGGCAGCACCGATACCCCAGTCTGAAGAAATGGTATTACACCTGCAGTGGTGGTACGACATAGAGAACTGGGACCAAGGGTTCATTGTGAATCTGCCAATGACATCGGTCACGACGGACGCCTCACTGACAGGGTGAGGAGCCCACTGGAACAACCAAACAGCTTGGGGGACTTTGTCTCCAGTAGAGAACACATGGCATATCAACATACTAAAATGTTGGCTGTCAAAAGGGCCCTGGAGTCGTTACACAAGAATGTGCAGAACACAGTGACCACCGTTTCAACAAACAACACCACGTGGTAATGTACATAAACCGACAAGGAGGCACTCACTCCGAGAGACTATATCTGTTGATATAAAAGGTCCTAATGACAGCCAAGGACTCCAGCATGACGCTACGAGTATCCCATTTTGCGGGCAAACTGAAAGTGATGGCCCGAGTGAGCACTATACCAAGAGACATGCAACAGGATCTTCGAAGTTCTCGGCATTGATGGTGGACCTGTTTGCAACGGCAGAGAACGCCAAACTTCAGATCTTCTGCTTCAGGCGATTCCACCCCAGGGCGCACCAAATCAAAGCCATGTCATTCCCATGGGATTGCCTGGAAGCCTACCCTTTTCCGCCGCTCTGCATGATCGGCCAGTTGCTGAGAAAGATCTGACACTCCAGGGGGAGAGTCATACTGGTAGCCTTATTCTGGCCCCACAGACCATTGTTTAGGGAAGTCCTACACCTCTTAATGGACACTCCAGCTATCCTAAGGGACACACCCCATCTGCTGTCCCAGAGACGTGGTACCCTCAACCATCCAGACACCAAGGGTCTACAACTAGTTGCCTGGCAGTTGTCAGGACTTCCCTACGACAGAGGGAATTTTCGGAGGCGGCTACCTCGAGGCAGTCGACGCCAGGAGAATATCAACCGTAGCAATTATGATTCCCAGGAATGGTTGCAGAACAGACGGGTACTGCCAGCCGAGACCTCTCTGGCACACGTGGTAGACTTCCTCCACTCTCTATTTGAGGAGGGCAAGCAAGTGTCGACCATCAAAAACTACAGGTTGGCAATTACCGCCATCCACCACGGCTTTACAGATGGGTCCACCCCAGGCAACAACTTTGACATCGCCCAGCTCATCAGGGGGATGGTGAGCAGACACCCACCGATCAGACGGCTCGCTCCTTCTTGGGGTCTATCAGCAGTACTGCAGGCACTAACAAAATCGCTGTACAAACCAATGGCTTCAGCCTCGCTGGCGGACCTTACAAAGAAAATCTTTATCCTGATCGCTATTGCGTCCACAAGAAGAAGGAGCTGCCTTCATGCTCTGTCTACAAAGCGGAATCATATTATGTTTGATAACCATGGGGTGAGGATGGTCCCCGACCTGTCCTTTATAGCCAAGAATCAGGTCCTATTTTTCCTGCCAGGGGACATCTTCATCCGGATAAAGACGCTCTCCTCAGTTGTAGAGGACAAACTGCGGGGCCCAGTCATGGCCCTCAAGTGGTATTTAAACAAGACTCAACACCTCAGAGGAACAACCAAATCCTTGTTTATACTACCCCGAGCACCTTTCTCAGCGGCGTCTAAGGACACCCTTTCTCGGTGGCTGACAGAGATTATCCGCCCCTTCACAGTTGGCACAACTACACTGAGAGCCCACGATATCAGAGGAGTAGCGGCCTCGACAGCTCTCATTGCCAGAGTCCCAATAGAGGACATCCAACAACATTCGTCGCCTTTTCCCTTTCAGACGCTTTACAGGCGGAGGCGGCATTTTGTAGCGTGGTGATGCGAGTTCCGGCAGGTACTAGGTCCCACCCATCGGGCCTCCCACCATCCGGCATTGCCACTCGGTGCTAAGGTTGTACGAGACAGGTAAGCGAGGAACGAAGTAAATATTCCCAAACTTACTGGTTTGGATATTTACGAGTGACGAGCTTACCTGTCTCCATTCCCGCCTACCTCCCTGAGGGTGGTGGAACACAGCCAGATGGAGGAGCGGTCTGTACAAAACACCTAGCACAGACCAAAAGACCTGAGGAAAGGAGGCATCACTACCAACAAGTCTTTGTGCGATCCGGTGAGTTCACATGGAGGTATAGTATTTGTTTTTATTGACCGGTAGTAACCGTTAGTGACTTGTAGTAACTCGTAGTAACTAAGGGTAACTAGGAGTAACTTGGGGAAAAATTTATACTTTTTCTCCTTCGAACCACCACGGTGTACAGGGTTCGGGCCTACATTTAAAGAACCTTCTGCTATTTTAGGTTTAGGCCTCTCTTGTTAGAGTTAAGGGGTACAGATGTGGACGGGGTCTTAAAGGGTAGTCCCTCTCCCTACGGAGCAGGGAGAACTATCCCTCCCATCGGAGGCGTCAGAAATTTGTATGTTAGGTTTTGAGTCAGGGGGGGTAGTCTTCCTACTTTGATGGGAAGGACTACTACTCGACTCCAAGGCAGAGATCACTTTTAAGGGGAAGTGGTCTCATGAAAAGGAAGAGTGGTGACCAGAAGAGCCGGTCGTAGAGGGTGCACAGTGTTATAAAGGTTACCAGGACATTCTAGGCACGGTAGAAAGAGGGTGCTAAGGTTGTGGGGAGACAGGTAAGCTCGTCACTTGTAAATTGTTTTGGAATTTATCATTAGTAGCCAAGTTCTCTGATTACTGATATTAATGATGTATCTCATCAATTAGATATCATACCATTGTGATTTTTATAAATAGTCATGAGTGAACAGCTTAGATTTTAATGATACTCTAGAGGTATTGCAAAACAAAACAAAATAGTTGCTACATGCAATTTAGCACATTTTGAGAGAATTCAATGGTACTCTCCAATCAGATATACTATTTTTTAAGTTTAATACACTAAATCAATAGGTTTCAAAAGTTTTGATTGGACAGAGTTTAAATGTAACTTGAGAATTGTTTCTAAATTCAATCAGAGATATATTACACCATATTGTCATCATATCTAAGTTTACCATGTGTAGGCCAGTAGTATACATTTTATGATTAATTTCCAGAAAAGAAAGGGAAATATTATAAATTTAGGACTGACAATTAAAGAATTAGATACACATATATGCAATTGACATTTTGGCAATGTTTAATATGCTCACATTTGTAAGAGGATCAATTTACAGACCTACTTGTATGCCTGTGAATGTTTCATATTATATCAAATATTATGTTCAACATTAATTCATTAAAAAACTATCTAAGGAATAAAAATCCATCACGGATCTAAAGTACTACAATTTGGATAATACTTCATAGGGATGTTCTTTACGTGCAGCAGGCCTACTTCCTACACAATGAACACACATATTATCATTAACTGTGCACTGCATCATAGAAATTCTTGTTTCATAATTAAATAATGAATCATCACAGACTTCCCTTCAACTTTATTTTGATAACCTTCATTTTCTCCGTACTCTTTTCTCATATTTTTGTTAGAGTAACTGATATTTCCTTGTAGATACAGTAAGCTGTTGATAACAAGATCTTAATATCCACTCTCTATACTGTTTATATCCTGGTTTAAAGTAATACAGACACCTAACCAGTTTCCCCCATATTCAGTACATTTGTCGTGTGTGATCATCTCATTCAAAATCTGTTGATATTTTCGAAAAGCTCTTTTCATTTCCAAGACATACACATTTGAAGTTTTGATAAATCTGGGAAATTCATTAAAATATGTGGTATATATATATATATACCGTTGTATGTTTTGCTCATCAAAATTTCTAATTATTTATGATGTTAACCCCTAATTTCAACCCCCACTTATATCATTTGATTAATGTGATGTTCCTCTTTTCAAAAAGGACAGTTATAATATTTCCAAAAAAAATTGCCTTAGGTGAAAAGCCTGTGTTCAGTGTCCTTGAAAAAATGGTTGTAAGAACAAAATATAACATAACAGAAAATTAGGCAATCACTCCCTTAACTCAATGTGCATAATTAGCTAATTTATTTATTCATAAATAAAACCAGAATGAAGAAAAGACTTGTAAAAGTGTCAATTTTGGATGGACTTTGATGAGAGTTGGAGCTATTTTCATGATTTCTAATACCTTTTAGAGTGATTAGGACAATGTTGTTCATACGTGTCCATTGACCTTTAAGTTGTTATACAGTTTCACCAATGACTGACATGTGTTTTTTCGTTGCTCTCACAAGAATTTTCCCGTTTAAGTTTTTCTTTCGTTTCTTCTGGTTCAGGATTTTTTTGCGGTCTTTAGCTTCATAAACATCTATGTTTTTTCTAGTGCACATGATATACGTATTTCTTGTATGTATACCAGGCATCTTATTGGCTCCTTTTGTGTACATGTCGCAAACTAAATTTGAATTAGCTTGAATTGAATTGTTTTGGGATCACATGACAGTTGCATTTGCATGACTGTTGCATATCTGTTCATGTTGCATGTTGCATTTCATGTTGCATTTCTGTTCATGTTGCAATTCTGTTGCATGACTGTTGCATGACTGTCGCAGGTGCATGACTGTTGCATTTCACAGTCTATATAATGCCTCATGCTTCATCGGAACAATTAATGCTTGGTGTTTGCTGTGTGTCATAACACTGTGTCTTTTCTAAGGCTGTCTCAGTGTACCAAACAAATACTTTCATGTTAGCTGGAGAATTTGCATCATTGAGATATACTGCCTATAAAAATGAGACTTGATTCTATCGAAGAATCAACAACTGAATATGTTTCAATGGTCTGCTGTATAGACCCCAACTATAGCATGCTATCATGGAAAAGTTTCTTGAGATTACGTAATCGACCTGCTTTGGGTCGTAAAATTACCTCTTTTTACCCATTAGTCTGCAACGCCTGCCACATATTTTTTCTTGTAAGAGCTAGGGTCTTCGTGTGAACGCTGTATGATTAACTATACTGTTGGCATGCACATATTTCCACACAGTGTTTACACAAAGAGCATAATGGTATTAAGAAGCTTTGCAGGCTAATTATACAGCCTGAGGTCGATTTACAACTGTGGCAGGTCGATTACGTAATTCCTAGCTATAGTATGCTATAATTTGAGCCAATAAAGCAGATCTTTCAAGGTCCATAGTGAAATCATTAGATAGAAACCGGAGGGGGTCTACAAGTACTCCCAAAAATATCAATGAGCAATTATCTATAACAAAAGCATAATAAACATCAGGAAGAAAGAAAAGAGTTGCATAAATAATTATGTTATAATAATCGAGTGTGAACATTATGTTAAATACAGCAATGATGGTTTCTTTATGATGTTAACATGGTAGTATTACTCCGACTGTTATTAGACTATTTAATCCAGTCACTTAAATTAATGGACCTCAGCTGTTTAAAACCTTTTTCTGAGACTTTAAAAGCAATGTTTTTTAAAAATGTATAATATCAAAGTTAATTTTGTTCTTGTAAAGAAGTCCTCCTTTATTATATCTTTCACACCTGACCTGGTTATGTCAATCTTTCCACCATTCTGTATTATACGTTAATTTCTTTAAATATTCCATTTTTGATAGATGAGACCACGTCCAGTTTGTTATGGTTACCGATAGTGGTTGTTGTGCTGTTGCTGTTCATGGTTATTGTGGCTGTTGTTATCTTCAAAAGGTAAGGGTTTTGTTTCACAACTTTTCAGACCTTTCATTTTTTATTTTTTATTCAATCGTTTCAAGAATTGCAGAACAATTACAAGAATAATTTAAAACACAAATGAAATGAAGGTTACTCGGCTTTGCAATTGTTGTGAAATGAAAAGAGCAACGTAGGCTTTGTTTTTCTGAGAATTCTTTTGTTTAAACTATAACATGAATTTAGATTAAGTTGGCTTAGTCACTCTCATACATTTACATCACAGTTTAACAACTTACCTGTCCCCTCGCAACAAATGCACACTAGCTCTAATATTTCTAGAGCACCTGATGACCTTTATGCACAGTATACTCTCCTGTTGATGTAGGCTATGTTTTTCTGACAATTCATTTTGTATAAACTAACATGAATTTAGATTAAGTTGGCTAAGTAACTCTTTTACATTTACATCACAGTTCAACAGCTTACCTGTCTCCTCGCAACAAATGCACACTAGCTCTCACATTTCTTGAGCACCTGGTGACCTTAATGCACACTATACCCTCCTGTTGACTGATCCATTATGGTCTACAGCCCATCTTCTCAGTCTACAGTACAAGTTTATCTCAAAAATTATCTCCTACCTTTTGGCATAATATTGGAGCCTTTTTAATCATTTACATTCTCTTATTTACCAGAAGCACATCTACACACAATGATTGGATGAGGTTTTGAATTCTTTTGGGAACCTAATTTTCCTTTGGTTTCTTCCAAATTGTCACAACTATGTTTCTGTGTGGGACCCAGAGGTGCAAAATTTCAGTTCTGTAGTATTCTTCCCACTAACATGGATACATTATAAAGCACATGAAATGAAGATAACATTGCTATTAAAGCTCAAGAACTGAGCATTATACTTGGCTTTGTAACTCACATGAAATTTAGGTACCATCATGGCATTTGTAATTTCATAAGTATTGAAGAATATATCCCTTAAAAAATCACACCAAATAAGCACAGCATTTCTAGTCACATGTAATATACAGAAGTGATATTGGTAAAGAAATTTTTTAATGCACACACCTCCTATATAGTTGACAAATCTTTTACATCAGTGAGAGGAATAAAAATAGCAAAAACTAAGGATGTTTAGCAAATGTTATTCCTTTAAGAAAAAAATAATGCCTCGCATCTCTGAAAAGGATATGTTTGAACTACTTTCATTATAGCAACAGATTTTCCACATTCATTACTAGTTAGATCAGCTAATGTTTATTGCTTTTAAATCCTCGTATGTGGATTTGTATGTCTTATAGGTTACATCGATGTGACAACATGCAAAACACTGGATTAAGCAAAAGAGATTTTGACAGAGTACAAGATAACCTTTGGAAAACAAGTAAGATTGAATGATACGATTAAAAAAAAATGATCATGTTATATACAAAAAGTCTGACTATGTATTCTAACTTCAGAATAAACATAATTAAATATGAGAATTAAAACATTACGTATCTTTGTTTCCTGTTCTTCTTATTTTGTTTCTATTTTCTTCCAGACATTCAAACAGAGCACATACTCAACAAATTAAAGATACAAAAGCGACCGAGGAAAAAGATGAAGATTATGCTGAACCAAGTAAGATATGAAACGCATTCATTTCAAAATATCTACTGCAAAAGTTAAAAGGAATGATTGGCTTTGAGTTATGTTGCAAAGTTGAGGTTACAAACCTGTTGCATGTGTTAGCATTAAAACTTTTGAAATAGGGCTGAATATTAAGCAATATATACGAAAAGACAACGAATACCTTTTCAGATTCAAATTGACTCAAAGAAGAGTTTACTTATGTTTCGCTGTATTAGTCACAAGAAACTGAAACTTGAAATTGCCAAAGTAAGCAATGTAACAATAACTTCGGTAATGACATGTTACGCACACTCTCATCACCATTGTTCCTGGATGTATTCCTTCAATAAATTATTGAAACTTATGTTCCCTTAGACAATAAGTTGTTATTATACCTATTGAAGAGAGAACTGTTCAGAGAAATATATATTGAGTTTTAACAAGTTTCATTATTGAGGTCCGAGGATCCCACAATGAAAGAAAAACATCTTCAATATATTAGTTTTTTGTAACAGATTATGAACTCTTGTGTCATAGATTTTCCGGATGAAGCACAGTATCTTCCCCTGAAAGAGGTGACCAAGGACAGTCTTCATCATAACTATAAAGGTCTTAGCTTCAAATCTGATATTCAGAAGGAACCTTTGGAGACAGAATATTTGTCTGTGGAATCTGATGCAACAGCTCATGAATTATCCACAGAACTGAATCAAACTGAGCAAGATTGTTATGAGATCCCCAATGTGCCGGAGGAATCCACAGCAATTTACGTAAACTAGAGACTGATATCAGGTGCCTATATCGCCCTGTCCATGAGAATCTATATAAATCTGTTAGCAGGACATTTATTTGGTTTTCATTTGGTATAGCTTAGTGATTGTAACGTTAAGTTTGACATGAAAGTAATCGTAAAGGGCGTCAAAAATCAAAAAGCAAAATAAGAAAAGTTTTGCCTTATGCAAATATGTTATCGTTGATAAACTTCATCATGTAATATTATTAACACAAATGTGTACGAGAATAAGGTGTTTTTATATGTTTTATACACATAGCTCCTTAATAACATCAATGAGATAAAGAACCGTTCGATTATTTGGTTGTACTTACCCATTCTTCCATTTTTAAAATTTGCTAGTTTCTTTCTCTAAAATCAAAGTTTAATTTCTATAAGCAATAATTGGTTTAGAAAAATTAAGATAACCGTATCTTACATACTTAACATTTAACTGATTTTTTCAGTTATACCAGCATATCGTTAACATTAGTGTCGTTTGTGTTGAAGCTCTTTTATGACATGCATGATTGTAAGTGTTGGGCGAAATATATCGAATGCTTTCTGGTATACCATAGGAAGAGATGGTGAGGACCTTGTAGACGAGAACTGTTAATGACATGTTAAAGTTATGTTACATACACAGCCTGCTCTTTTAAATTAAAAACAGCTATCAGCTATCCCAGATGATCATTCCAAGAGAAACAGAGCTAAAGACCCACATTGTATAAAGCCTATAACCAACTGGTGATATGAAAAAAGTCAGTCTATACTTCAACAACGAAGTTTGTTTGTAAGTGAACAAGAAAAGGGGATATTAAGATAAAAAACAACAACAGAAGAACAATTAAAAAGAAGAAAATTTTACGAAATTGTGATTCTTCTGAAGTAGATATACTGTTATGAAATAGTAATACTGCCTCTTTAATGTTACCGACAAACTCCATCGTACAGGCCCTTTATATTTATCTAGGTCAAGGAATCAGTTTTCCCACGAGAAGTTTTAACTATCTTAT
>JXUT01143159.1:0-11079 GCA_000934455.1 Apostichopus parvimensis
TTGACTTTTTGATTGCGCTTTCATCTACCTATTGACATTTGTCACATTTTGTTGGTGTAATTTGGCGATGACACCTATTTATTCTTCGTTTATCTGCAAATTAGCCAGGCCCGGAAAGGGTCATTTCCGGCGATCTAGGGAGTATCTTTTCTTCTTTTCTTCAATGTAAATACTTTTCTTCTTTTCTTTATACAGGGAGTCGTCTACTTTGTTAAGCTGTTGTACGCTTTTTGGAAGACTTCCTTCACACTGTAAATTTACACGTGAAAAACAAATAAATCAAATCCAATCAAAATCTTTTCTCAAAAAAATTCTGTACGCTACGCGCCAACCTGTGGTGGCGCTCCGCTTAGATAGTGTCGTAAGCGCCCCTACAGACCATTTTCGCCCTTCCTGACCAATACCCTTAGCTCCGCCACTGCCTGCTAGGATCGAAACGTCAGGCCAACTTACTTTTACACAACAATAATAATAATAATCAGCAGCAGCAGCAGTTATTTTTACGAAGCTTGAGCGACCATAAATGTAGGAGAAATGAACAAGGGCTTATGGATTACAACTTACACGGCGGTTGGTTATAACATTTTAACTCAAATTTGGATAATAAAGATAATAGCCAAAAATTAGCAAAAATGGACTCCTCCCTCCCCCCCCCCATTTCAGGGGACTCAAACTTCGGTTAATAATTGTTGAAAAAAAGTCGGGCAGCCTCGGGACGAAAAACTAAGTTTAATTGAAAATAATAAAATAAATATTGCGATGGTTTTAAAACACTTTCGCTTGCCCGGATTTTTTTCAATTCTTGCCCGAGTGTTTCCGATTCTTATTCGAATCGTTTCCGATTCTTGCCCAAATCGTCAACGAATCTTGGTTGAATATTACTACAAATAATAAAATTGTCGCGAGATAATAAAAATTGCCATACTTTTCATATCTCAAAACTTCACGGGACTCAATACGGGAGTCAAAGCAAGCGCCTCACCGTTGCAGATCAGGTCGGAAAGTGCTTTGATCTACTATAGCTTGCAAGTACAGTCAGTTCTAGTTATCTAACAATTTTTATAATGATATAGCGCCATCGTTAATTTTGTAGCGCGTGTACTTTATGTTCAACTACACAATCTCGCATAGTTCCGCGATGTGAAAGCACATTGTATGATCAAATACTAACAGTGAAAGACAGTTGCATTTTGGCACTTTAAAAAACAAAAATAAAAACTATAAAAAAAATCCATTTATCAGTATCCTTGAATGCTAGATGGTAGAATGAAGCTTTCTGATCATGTAATGAAGACATTTCGGGCGGGGAAGGTGTTCAAAGATCAAAATACTGAAAGAATCAACAGTGTAGATTTTTCCCACAATGGCGAGACATTGATCTCGAGTAGTGAAGACGACTCAATTGTTATATACGACTGCTTAGAGGGAAAGTAAGTTGTTAAAATGACTAAAGTTATTCCAGAAACGCACTAACTTGGACGTAATAAACATTCTTATCCTATTATTATCACTTGGGTTCATAGACACATCGCCCAAATTTGTCTGTTTATGCCAACCAGCATCCGCCTAACATAAGTTAGGCTATGGCCTAGGCTAGCCTACAATGTGTTAGGCGTAGGTCTATAGTATTTTTGGCATAGGCCTAGCCGAAACCCATGGTAATCAAGAAGATCGTCGTTGTTATTCGCCTTGCCAACAGTCGAATAGTGATGTAATATTCACATAACCACTCAGCGTTAATTGCACAGTTTTCGGTCCTTATATTGAAGCAGAAAACCGGTAGAATACATGTTGATATGTGACTTATGCATGAGTGAGGCTAGGCTATTCATTATGTGATTTAGCATAGGTCCTAGGATGGTGTACAGAAACTTTGTAATGCTAAGAAGTAAGAGAAATGTTCTCTCAAAGATTAATTGTCTGAATATCTCTTTGATTTTACTCTGTGGTTCTGTTTATTCTATCAATTATATGTGATTCACAGATGTGTTGGCCGGTCAGAAAGTGATAAATTCAATCAAATGAAGCAAGGAAAAAAATCTGTTGCTTTGCACATGGATAAAATTTGACTAAATAATTCCAATAAATGGGTGAAAAATTTGTGACAGTGCCTAAGAATACTACATTTATGTTTTCATTCACTGTATAGATTTTACCGCTTGTTTGAGGCTATCTGGACTAAATTTTCCCCAAAGAGTGGTTGCAATATGACTTTCAAACACAGCAGCTACAGTGTCTTACAGTACAGCTACATGAGTATATCTGACTGTACACAACCACACAGTTTATAAAGTCACTTCACAAATGCTAAGGCCAAATGATATTTCAAAGGTCAACAGTTTCATATGGCAATTGCTGTTTTCGCTCTGCGGTTTAATTTCGACTTTTAATTATGTCATTTCATGGATATTTTGATCACTCAAGTCATGAAACTGCTTTAACAGATAAGATTTGCAGTGTGTTTTGAATCTCATTAACAAGTATTTTCTTCATGTTTTGCAGACCCAAGAGGACTTTATACAGTAAGAAGTATGGCGTGGATCTCATTCGCTTCACTCACGCACAAAATACGGTCATATACACTTCAAACAAAGTTGATGACACAATACGGTATCTGTCATTACATGACAACAAATACTTGAGATATTTCCCCGGACACACCAAAAAGTGAGTGTACACAATTTAATTTTACCTCTGTAGTTTGAATTTGAACCGTTTATGAAGTTTAAAGTGCAGATTGTTGCAAACCTATTGATTTTTCACGTAAAATGAGATTGGTATTAAGTGAACTAATGTAAATACACCCATCTCCATATTTCCACCAAATGGAAAATAATCAGCAGGTAAATTACTGAAAGTGATTTTCAACAAGTCTTCACTGAGATACTTTTCATGTTAGCAAATTTAGAAAATTTCAAAGTTTGGACTATTGCTGTACATAAAATTTCACAGTCAAGCTGAGGAATTACATCATGAAATAAAAAAGAATATAGTCTCAAATCAGCTAAGAAGATCTTCAAGTTTCACGGTTGCAACTATGATAATGATAAAAATCCTTGTACATCCTTAAATCATAGCTATCAGTTGAATACTGTAGGTTAGTAATGTTTCAATTTAGTAATAAAGAAGTTTAACCCCTGATCGACCTCGCGAGAGGTCCTGCGGGATATTAGATTTGTTAGTTATACTGTAGGATCTACACGTATGAGCTCCTTGTATATGTGTATACACTATTAAATTAACTCCCTCGCAAGATAGATAAATATCCAGTTGCTTTTAAGAGCTATGTTGTTGTATCCAAATTTGTATGTGAATGACTTGACATCAGTTATCTGCAGAAACAGAATTGGAAATTACATGATTCGTGGCAGGTCTTTATTTCGCTCCTTATGTGGCCATTATCAGCAATATTACAATAACAATTTTTCATCTTCACAGAGTTGTCAGTCTCAGTATGTCTCCAGTCGATGATAGTTTTCTCTCGGGTTCCTTGGATAAATCGTTGCGATTATGGGATTTGAGGTCACCAAACTGCCAGGTAATGCCTTTTGACTCATTCATTGTCCTCGTGAATCTGTGATCTATGAATATTCAGGAAGCTGATGCAAAACAGATAACAAGACAAAGAGTAACCCACGTTGAATTTTGTAGTTTGTTGGTTAAACAATTATATACTGTATAGTCACTGTGTAAATCATTGTTTGGTGTGGAAAATGTCTGCTATTAAAAACATGTAATAGGTTTTACAAGGAAAACATACTGCATGACATCTGGTGAAATGTTATTACTTACAGAAGACTTTTATTTTTTTCATTGAACCAGGGGTTAATGCATCTGCAAGGGAGACCCGTTGCATCTTTCGATCCAGAAGGTCTGGTCTTTGCATGTGGTCTCAACTCTGAAATGATAAAACTATATGACCTGAGGTCATTTGATAAGGTGAGTCTTTATTCCTTTTTGAAGCCTATACTCTGTTTCAACAGTGTCGTCTTTAGCCGCTTCTAAACATCTTCAAAAGTTTCACTTGTAACAGCAACTTTAAGAATTGCAAAGCTTTAGTGTGATATTTCCCATACAAATGCATAATATTAACTTTACGGGCTGAACGGCTGAGAGTACAGGACTGGTAATTCTGAGATCACTAGCTCAGATCTTATTAAATAGACAATAACTTGATTGTTCCTTTCAAACTTATTTACAATTTCCCAGTCAGTTTTCTGTAGTGCCAAACATAACTAATATCAACTACTGTAGCTATGGAGCAGCTTTGGTCTTTGTATTTCCAAGAGTAAGTTGTCCAGATCCTAATTAATGAACACAGGACACTGTTTTGAAATAGCAATATCTCCTAGATACTCTACACATTAGTATTAATCACATAATAACACTACAAATTGGACATTTTCAAGTGTGTTGACAAGTTTCTTAACTGTGTGATACAAAACTGTCTTCACTTGTCAAATTATTTCTGAATTGGTTTTGGAACTATGATATTGAATATTTCCTAAATCAATAATAAAAGTTCTTTTAAGCCTACAATGATAGTTCTCCTGTATTAAAGAACATTTTCTACACCTGAATACTAAACTATCCATTTGAATATTGTCATATTATGTGTACTTGCTCATGCAAAGGTGCACAGTTGATGCTTAATGCAGCTTTTAGAGTTAGTGTTTTTATAATTTTCTTGATGCCAACAATTTGGGTTATTACCTTGACTGGTCAAGTTATATTTTAGATGTAGTGAAGTTTTAATTAACAAATTTCTAGTTTGCTTGTTACATGTTATTTATACTTTTTTGGAAGTGTTTGAGTCATAAATTACTCCCCTGATATAATGAACAATTGTGTAGGAGGGTCTCTTAGTTGAGTCATTTACAATTTATAATGAGTAAAATCCGGTAGGCTTGGTAAAATTATCAACCAAATTCAAAAAATTGTAAGTTCAGTTTCCTGGGTTTTCACATCTTCCCAATTGATATGAATGTTAGTGTGTATTTCACTATAGGATCGGTAGATACATACATTTTCTGCTCTCCCATGCAGGGTCCATTCACAACGTTCAAATTACCCCAAGACAGAGACTGCGACTGGACGAGTCTCAAATTCAGCGCGGACGGCAAGAAAATACTCATCACGACAAACGGTCCGGTTATACGATTGATAGATGCCTTCTCTGGATCACCAGTACAAACTTTTATGGTGAGTAGTACAGAGCAGCACCAGCAACAAATGGCAAATAAGTCTATGGAAATTAACCCAAAACTGTTGCCCCACTTTTAAATTTTGTTGTAACACTAAGTAAGCTTGGTAATCGAAAAAGCAAGCATTTGTCGATTCCGAGTTGATCGTCGTGAGGTATTCCACAAAGTACCAAGGTAACCTGATGACTATTATAGCTCAGGTCTCAGATTTACCGTACGCAAAAGTTCAAAAAACAATTGATTAAATCAACGAAATAGTATTGGAGTATTATGATTCCTTTTGTTTCATCATTTATACAATTTCTGTCTCTTTCAGATACATTTGCCAAAAAGACAAAAAATGTGTCCTTAGACTTAGAACTTGGGGCTTAACTGAAATAATCATTGATAGGGCAAGTTTTAAGTAAGACCCCATAGCTCTAAGGTGTTTGTGTGTAGATAAACCACTTTTGGTTAATTTTGGATAAAGCAGAGATTTCCAAGATGACCTCAAACATGACAAAATATTAACAGTTTTGTGATATAAATTAATTCACTGAATAATAAAGGCTGTTACAAACAAAAAACAGTAAATTGGGAGACTCCATTTGATGGGTGTTATCTTGCATCTGTGATGCACACATGACACTGAATAGTGACATTATGTGACAGGTTCGGGGAGGTGGGGGAGGGGGGGGGGAGAGGAGGGTGCTCTTACCAACCAATCATTTGTTGAGGTAGGCACAGTTTATTCAGAAGGATAATGCTGATTTCCATTCTATTATGATAGCTCACAGGGTTACACACCAATATAAAGGTGTTTGAACCATAGGATTAAGGCTATGATGTTAAGTAAAATGTATCTGAAAGTTTGTATACATAATATTATTCTTTCAGGGTCACCAAAATACGAAAGGATTACTATTAGAAGCTTCCTTCAGTCCCGATGCTCAATATGTACTTTCAGGTAATTCATTTTTATCATTTTCAAAATTTTCTTAAACTGCCTTGTATTGCTAATATATTTATAGAAGAATTATAGAGCAGTTTCTATATCTAAATGTCAATTGAATTACATTATGTAAAATGAGCTGCATTTGAACGGATCGAAGAAACTACATTTGTACTATACTGTACTTTCAAAATACATAGAAATCAAAGAATTATTTCAACCTTTATTATTCTAAAGCCCTTTATTTGTATAAAAAAGAAAAGTACATGTTTACCCAATTTTGATGTGTTTTCATGCAACAGGTTCCCAAGATGGCAAGATCCATGCCTGGAACGTGGAGAGTGGATTAAAAGTGGCTGTGATGGAGTCTAAGCATGACGAGAATCCCGTCTATTGTGTTCAGTACAATCCAAAGTTTATGATGCTAGCTTCTTCTTCTCTACATATGGTAGGTAGCCAAGTTTTAGGGTCAAAAGTACAAATGTGTGCCAGGGCTATTTTCCTGGGCTCTGCAACAAAGCAATGACTGTTTATATAAAACACATTTCCAACTTGTGTCTGGTAAATCCGTCTAAACTGAAATCCATAAACACAAGTGGATTTGAGATAAGAGCAGCCAGGTGTCATTTCAAATACTGAATAGGAAAGTTGTAATATTTTATCCTTTTTTCTCGGTATTGTTCCGTTCAATTAGCACGGATGCAGTAAAGTATGGTGGTGGATGGATGGAATCACTAATTACTCGCCAAATTGACATATTGTTGATGAAGAAAATGTAGCATGGTTCAGGGCGTTGTTATGTGGCTGCTGTTTTATTCAATATGATTTGTGTGGATATTTAAGATTTGTGTATATTACATAACAGATGTGTGATAAGCCTCAGTTTCACACTCCCACTGCCCACCATCCCCTGCTTGACACATACCTGCCTCTCATTTCCCTCCCACTCCCTCCCCTTGCCCCCCCCCTTGAGCAGTTATTTCCCCTGCTTGTCACATGCCTGCCTCTCACTTCCCTCCCACTCAAATTTGAAATCGTATATAGGAGTTGAGCTGTGACATATTTCAATACTGTCTTTTATAATTTATATCATGTTAGCTTGGAGACGCCTTATCTGAACAAACAGCTTGATAGCCCATTGGTCACACTGTGTTAAATTATATCTACTTTCACCTTGTGTTATCGCTACTAGCCATATGTCATCATTGCTCGTTCACTATTAGTTTGTAACCTGAAGATGAAAGGAGTGACTTCAAAACACATCGTTTTTCTGCAGTGTTTTTGCTGTTAGATGTATTCGTTAAAGTCTGTGTTGTTCTATATTTTTATAGATCATGTTAATATTAACATAAATTGTATCTTAACTGTGCTAGGAAGGAGACCTCACTAGATTTTCTTTCTTTGCAGTGTTTTTGGCTGCCAACTGTAGACGAATGAAGCTTATCGCAGGAGAGCTAGATGAACAAGAGCCAGAGGCAGAACGTTTTTACTCCAGCAATGAAATACTCCAGGAAGACCTGCTACTAGCATCAAGGAAGATGGAAACACTGTGGAATGAAATACTCTAGCAGAAATAATGATAACAAACTGGTCACAGCATAAAATACATAGTGTGTCATTGTGTCATGCAGTAGTAGAGGTCTGAATGATATTATGGGATTCTATAACCATGAGCCTTTGTCTAAGAATGCAAAATAACTGAAAAAGAATGACCATAGCCGAGTGGCGTGGGTTAATTGTGACTGACGCAAGATGCAAAAGGACTTTTCCCTAGTTGCACCGTAAAGAAATGTCAAATTGCAAGATTCCCAAAACAGCATAACAGTAAACGTTCGAATAAACTCACTACTCAGAAAACAGAAATACCCCATGGGAGTCAGTTATAAAGGAATGGGGACAGGTGGATGGTGGGGGGGGGTGGGGGGGAGTGATAGGTGGATGGTCATAATGTAACTGGACATTATAGTTCTTGTTGTTGACAAGTGCCACAGAATAAAAACAACTGAAGTGTAGTCTTTTTTTCTATCTTCTTAACTCTAATGTTTTTTGTAGCTAATATTTGCGTTTAAATTTAATTGTAATTATTAATTTGGGGTTTTATTTACTTCAAGACAGAAACGTGTCATAGATTGAATAATCAGTATTCTGAATGCCTACAGGTTTGTTGTTTAGAGGTACTTTACATAGCTTTGTATAACCTGCATCAACTCAGAACAACTTATCAATCATCAATTATGCATCATCAACCACACCACCAACCACACTACACCAATAACCACACCAACAACCACACTACACACCAATAAACACACCAACCACGCTACACACCAACCAAACTACACCAATAAACACACCACCAACCACACTACACACCAACCACACCACCAACCAGATTACACCAACAACCACACTTCCAACTACACCAACAACCACACTACACCAACAACCACGCTACACCAACAACCATGCAACACCAACAACCACACTACACCAAAAACAATACCATTAACCACACTACAGTACTAACTACACCAACCACACTACAGACCAACCACACCACCAACCAGGCTACACCAATAACCACACCACCAACCACATCATCAATCACACACAATTCTAGAAAGACTATGAGAGTCATGTTTCCTTGTTGTCTGTGATTTCTTTAACTAGACGTTTGTTGTTGGTGTGTGTGTGTTTGGCAGGGGGGGGATGGAGAGGAGAAGATGAGGTGTCGTCAACTGATATGGAATGGACTACACCTCAACACACACGTTATGATTCTTCCCTTATGTCTTGATTATCTGTAGGTCAATGTTTACTTCCCCTGGTTAATAGTTTACACCTGGATATATGCTTTGATACCTTAACAATGCTATACGTATTGGAGGATATTGTATTTGAAGTAGAACTGACATATCATGGACATGCTTCATCACAAATATATTGTGTTTAATGTGATGAACTTCATGTTTACATTACTAAGACATAGGTTTTCAATGAGTTTCATGGTTTGCAAAATGTATTTTTCCACCAGTTTACACTTTAACTTTTAAATACAATATCTTCCTTTGCAAGGACACTTTTATCAAGAAAAGGGATTGATATGTAATGTTTTCAAATATAATTTCTACAAAAAAGAAAAGAAAAAAAAAAAGACATTAATACATCTTTTGTAAGTTACAAGTTATCTGGTTTACTTTTGTTTCTTTTTTCTGTGTTTGAGTGTAATTAAGTGCTAGTTGAAAGTAAGATTTACTCAAGAGATAGAAGTCTTGGTGTCATTAATCATATCCGAACAGGTTTATTTTATTCTTGTTTCCTTTTTTGTTGTTGAGAAGAAGCCAGTTGCATATCACTAAGCAAAAGTTCTAGTGGAGATAGCTAGCTAAAGGACATGGTAGGAGGGAGGATCGGTCTAGTAGGGACTGGTTGCTAGCTAAAGGACCAGGTAGGAGGGAGGGTTGTACTAGTGGGTCTGGTTGCTACCTAAAGGATTAGGTAGGAGGGAGGGTAGTTTTAGTGGGGCTAGTTAGATAAAGGACCAGGTTTGATGGAGGGTAGTATTGGTGGGGGATGCTAGCTAAAGGGCCAGGTTAGAGGGAGGCTAGTTTTTGTGTGGGTAACTGGCTGAAAGACCAAGGAGAGTGGTAATTCTTTGGGGGAGGGGGGGGGGAGTAACTTGCTTAAGGACAAAGGAGGATGGATAATTCTTTGGAAGGGATTAGGGGAGAGAAGGGCAACCGGCTGAAGGACCAAGAAGGTTGGTGGGTATCTGGTGGGGATGGTGTATCTGGATAAAGGGTATTCAATTTGTGTGATAATCCATGATCTTTAAAATTTAAAAGGCTGAAGTGTTGTTTTGAGGGTTATTCAAGGCCAAGCATGTTGAGAACTGTGACATGAAAGTTGGGAGTAAACTAATCCAACAACAATTACTGTATATCTCTCATCAGTTGTTATACTGGTGACACTGTAGATACAATAAAAAGGACCGCAAAAATCAAGAGTTTCTATGCACATGAATGCAAAATAATATTTCAATTTAACGATTATTTCATTTTTTTTTTTTTGCATTCTCAAAAGTTTTTAATTACAATTTTTATTACACCTTCAATCTCATTAAAAGAAATAACAAGCTGTTTTACATAATTCATATTATACATATTTAAGGTAAATTATTTCATTATTTGTCCATATTTTTACTGAATACCATAAGGTGAAAATAGAAATTTAAAATGTTACCCAGTTGCTCTCTGCAATAATTTGGCAGAGGGTATTTGAAGAAAGAAAGGAAAAGAAAAACAAAATTCAATACAAATATTCTCTGTGATGGTGCAAAAAAATGTGACAAATTGTGACCAATTAGATAAAGTATTACATATTGCTCTTGAAATGAGGTTTGGCTTAAAATGGAGAGGAAAAATATGGAAAAATGAGAGACATTTGAGATGCAATCAAAAAATTCTGAGTGGCAAGTCTTACTTTCAGTTAAAGCAAGAAACAAGGAATTTTTAACATTTTTTCATTAGTAGTTAATCGCAGGGTGTAATCTACTGTAGGACAAAAATATGCAGACTTTTACTTTGGCATAAAAATTTTCATAAGACATAAGACATGATCTACTTCATCCAATAGCAGTACATTAAAAAAAAGACAGTCTTGTGCAGATAGATAGGGACATGATGGAATAAGAAAATAAAAAAATTAGGAATATTACTTAACTGACATTGTCAGCTGAGACAATAGGCCCAACGGCAATGGGGAACACTGATAAAGACATTTGAAATATGTAAAGAACATTATTGTGCTCAGCGATACCTCAGTATATTTACATCGGCAGTCTGGAAATGTTTAATTCTACAACCCCGGATCTTCCATGAGGACTGACTCACGACCCATCAGACCACAACCCCCCTTACGAATCAATACGTAGAATGCACAAAA
>KN896853.1:0-20566 GCA_000934455.1 Apostichopus parvimensis
GCTATACTTAGATCTCTATATACCATCGGTTGTTTAATTAACAGACAGACGGGAGTTGATCGCCTAGATAAGAATGAACTTCCGTTACGGCGGATTGCAAACACGTGTGAAAGTCAAACATGTAGGATATAACCATAAACATGTATTTCGTCTAGTAATGCCTCCCATAGGTAAATAAAAAACAAATCGTCAGCTATTATCCGTCCGATCAAAATGTTTATATATTTCATGGAGGACTATACGTAAGTGTTCTTTTTTTTAACAGATTACATTTCAGATCGCCACAACGAGTATACGTGAGTATAGAAGAACACTTTAAACGCTCAGTTGATATAAAGTTTCTTGAGTCAAACACGAAGCTTAGGTAGTAGGTCCGAAATTTTTGCAATATTATCAAAGTAACCCACTTCAGTCGTTACCTAAAATAACCAAACATATCTGCATTCGCTTGTCAAAGCTAGCTATTGGGGGGGGGGGGACATGCCAAGAACATCTCCGCGCCTATAACACTGTAAGTACTTACTTTTATAGTTTTAAGTACTTTACTAACTACCTTCACCCGTCAACAGTTTTTGATATTAGCAGTATAAAAACCAATTAAGTTGAGTATTCTGTAACATATCAAATCATGATAAAACTACATCCGTGACGAAGAATTCTGCCCTCAGATTTACGACTCAAGATTTTGAATGGACATGAAGAGCGCCATCTTTATCAAGGCAGCAATTCAGTTTCGAGTTTCAGTTTGTTTCTGTGTATATATCCTCTTAGAAGTGTTGTATGTATTTGTATGTATTTTAAATCCTCCTACAAGCAGGAACTCGCAAAGAAGCCATCATTGGCTTATCAAAGCCGCAAGCTGGCCGAAGTCAGTCTCTTAGATTCATATTTAACGTCCATGATTATGAATTGTCAATTCTACTTCCCCATTACACTTCACTACGGAATTACCTGAGATTGTATAAGTGAGGATTAGCTTCAGTGTGTAATTTGGATTTGGAGAGAGTAGACGTATTTTGCGGCTCTCTCTCCTTTGCATGGTTTAATGTTGAGGGTTTTGTTAACAAAACCGTCGCGCTTGAACTATGTGCTTCAGAAAATTAGTCAACAACTCTGGTAACTGGATGACATACATTAATCTTGGAGTGACTCGAACTCGGGAATTTATGATTGAAAGGCACCGGCGTTAGCCACGTAACACTCCTTGAGTGTTAGAGACTAGTAACATAAATATACACAATAAACAAAAAATACAATGATGGTATTCTTATAGGACTTAAGTAGAAAACAGAGAAAGAGAAAGGGAATAATAAAAAGAGTTCAAGAAGACAATTTTCATTCATAATTTAAGTGATGTGACTTGAAATGTGGAGAAAGGCATTATCACTACCACTGGTACACATCAAATGAATGATCAATTATGAAATGTTTTTTTTTCTTTTTTAGAGTAAATCTACTTAAATTACGATGGGTCGCTTTACACTGTATCTTCAACTAATTTACTATGCAGCTCACTACCATGTGGATCTAGAATCACAACTTGCATAATTATGGTCTATTTTTAATATGACGGAGCATTGTTTTTACTGTCACTGGCAAGCTATCTTAGTTAACACATAGGAACTACCTGGTGGTGAAATGAAGAATTTCAGTTATTCCAAAACTAAGGTATCATATAAATAGTTGACATAGACAGATTTCACAGTGAGGATTTTCGTGTAAAGAGTAAAAGAAATTCGAATAGTTGGCGTATTTTTTAAACAATATTTCTCCTTATAGTTCATGGTCATTCGACGCCGGCCATTTTTGTGGCTTAGCAAAATATTACTCGATAATTGTGGAAAATGTGTCCGTTTCCTTAGGAGGAACCAGACTGGGACGTTTTCTATCATTATAATATCTCACCTTCACCACTGACAGGCTTTAATGAGGCTTCATTGTATTTCCTTACAAATATTCTGTCTAGTGTAATTTGCAATTTGCTTTTATTTTTAATTGCCTCATATGACTTGAGTTTCCGAGATTTAACCCTCCTTCGACCCTGTCCCGTGAAACCTATGGGCTATATGGCTATGAAAGAGAAGAAAGCGCACCATACAATGACCTACAAAAGTCTTTCGCCGAAACTTTCCGCAAGCTTTCTTCTCATCTTCTAATTCTTACCAGCGGAGTTGGTCAAACTGTGGTACTCTTTTTATAAAATTCTTTATTTGGACCTTGAACATTTGCTCTTTTGTCAGATTCAGTGTAAAGGTATATACGGAAAAACAACAACTTATGTTCTAGTATCTCAGTTAAATCTTTTTGCACTTTGTTCTACATAACCTTTTGCTTAGACAGGTCGATGAAATATATGACTCCACGGGTCAAAATGTCAGAGAAAATTACCGTCATTCACGACAACGGTACTGGGACGCGAAGTTGTTTTGTACTACCTGCTTCGTGAAACTTTGTGTTGCCAATCTACACTATTAGTAGTTTTTATAGAAAAACTGTAATAATATTTAGTATAGAAACCTTTTGCGTTAATAATTTAATAAATACTAGAAATATTTAATAGATAATAATTTCAAATCAATTTAATTATTATAATTGTTAAGTATTTTAAAATTTATTTTATCTAATTTTAAGTTGGCAATGCAATCGATCAAGGTTCACGGGCGTCTGCATGCAATACATATTTGCGTTGACGAACTTTGTCCATGCACTGCCACATGTTGACTCAACAACTTCTCCGAAGGTTTATACCTCACATATATCCGCAATTGCTGCAGAATTGTCCTGCAAAGTTGGCCACAGAATTATCTAGGTCTGGAGGAAAACATTGCACGTACTTTGCTTCAACAATGGCATATAGAACAGTAGAGAGAGGACCACCGAATTCCCTGGACTACCGTGTTTACTTCCGTACGTTCTCATTATAGGCATAACATTAGGGTTGAAGTAGGCTTATTTACAACTAAGTTTCAGACTTACTTGTACTTGTACCACTACTACTAGTCCTAGTTGTATAGCTTAGGCGTCGTAATTGATGCACCCCCGTAATTGACACACCTCTAAATATTACTATATATCACCGTGGCAACCATACTGCAGGCAACATAACCTTTTTGCACCTCAGCAGAGATACGTTTTTCATGTGTATGAATCCTTTTCAGGTAGGCCTCCTATGTGCCAATGAAACTTTGGTTCATTTAAAAAATTTAAAGCTTTTTACACACTCCCCAATTGTGCAAGTATTTTTCTCTTTTTTAAATTTAACTCTCTAAAAATAACCAAATTTACTTTGAGATGACGCCACTACTCCGTAAGAACGATCCGTCCGCTACATCTGGGCATGCATTGTTTTGTAAAAATTTTGTTACATGACATTAATGTAAGATTATGGACAAATGTGTCAATTATGGGGTATTAATGGACTTGACCATACAGACGTCTTCGAGTTAGATTCTCCTCAACTGTACAAGTTGTGGGAACATAAGAATAAATATTTTGGGGTCATTTAATCCCTGAGGTACACATCTGAAAATAGCATAAATTTTCGTGTTTTGGGGTTTTCCTATAATTACATATCGTTCATCAAATCCTTAAGTGTGTCAATTAAGAGCCCACCATGCTACTTTATTATTTTGAGTGTTGTATGTCTATGTAACTATTTACAACATGAGTGTTGGTCTAGTTGGACCTTGGATCTAAGCTAAGCACACCTATCATTTACCTCAGCTGTGTCAGGGTTAATAATGAGAGCTGAAATATGATTTATTTTGTCTTTTCCAGAGGATGAGTCCGGCAAGATTGTTTCTCCCTTTCACGACATTCCTCTCTTTGCGAATGCGGAGGTGAGATAATCAAACTTTAATTATCAGACTAAGCTCAACAGTAACCTGGAATTGGTGTTTCTTTCCCTTACTTTTCAGTTGTGTTGTACATGCTTTCGTTCGCTTAGCAATTTGAAAAACAGGTCTTTTAAACTGAGAGGTTATTTTAATTGATGCTATTTCTGATTGAAAGAAAAAACTCAATCTTTTGTAGACTTGGGAAGTTCCAGGTAAATATGAAACAAAAAGAGAGGAAGTGAAAGTTACGTATATCAAAAAATGTTGATGTTACAAAATGAGTTAGTTTCATTGTGCACACACGCACACTACCCGGTTATCCACAATCTTCCCTTTAAGATGATGGAACAAAGGTCAGGAGAGGTCATAATGTGACAACCTTGTAAAACAGTGATGGTATGTCAAAATGGGTAATTTGAACTCATCTTCGTTCTTGATTAATTTGAGGATGCCTCAAGTGAAAAAGTGTTCTTGTGTCAAAGGTCATAAGAGACTAACATATGTCCAAAGTTGAAACTGAGCAACCCTAGTATATCAAGATGGGAGCCATTCAGGTTTATGTGATTTCTAAAACTTCAATTGCAACCTCAATGCATGTTTGAATTATGGTTAAAGACAGCATTGAAGTTACTAGACATCTTTGCTAACATATAAATGTTAGGGGACCAACCCTGTCTGTCTATATGTCTGTCTGACTAACTAATCTATACTCACATCAATAGCTGTTTACTTACAGATAAAATGGTCTCGTATAATCTTGCACTCATCACATGCTAATTGATATTGCAGATATATATTTAGGGAGAAGTTTGCTAAATGATGTTTACATTGCTGGTCCTTAAGTGTGATTTATCTTGAAATTGTGGAACTGTTGTACACTTATGCAAAGTTCATTGCATATAATTGCACCTGTGTCGTTCACTCAAAGTGACATGTGCAAACAGTGGAGCTTGTTGAACTTGGTCTGTGAAGTCGCTTTGAGTTTGACTTTGATTAACAACAGTACTGTATGGTAATCACCACAGTGTTATCTGATTGTACATTACTGTACATGTAGTATTAACTTGTTGCCATTAGTTGTAGAACCGTTTGTTCTTCAAATGGAAGTACGTCTCTGCTGTTCTGTATTACGTGTGAAGATGATGCCTGTATTTTATACCCAGGCAGTCAGGCACATAACATTAACTTTACATTCTTACAGTAGAATTTGATATCGATTAGTTATAACTCACCTGGTCAGAAGTGAGCAACAAGGAGGCAATATCTAGATGTTATGTCTCTTGCAAAATCTGAGCCTCATTTCCCCTTGTCACCCACTACCCCAGTAACCCTCTGCAACACCCCCTTCTACCCCCACCCCTTCCCCCAACAATCACTCACAATTAGTCATTGCCTCTCCTGTTACCTCTTCAGTTACAAATACGTAGATTCGTAAGTGTTTGTCAAACTAAGTCTTAAAATGATCAATCATTTAGTTCTAAGTGTTTGTGAGTTTGTGACTAACCGGAAGGCAAAGTGCTAAGCTTTACGAGTGCTGATTCTGTCGAAACTCCTCAGCGAGTGTAATAATGTAGTGTAATAATCTAGTGTAATGATGTAGTGTAATATGTGAAAATGGAGCGAGATTTATGCCTCTATTATAAACAAAGTGTCTGAATCTATTTTTGTGTAAATTATTTGTCATATTGCTATACAATGAGCAAACTTGAACTGCTTTTTTCCTTGTTTGTAATATAGCTTCGTTTTTTCTTAAGAATAAGAACTGAATCTATGTATGCCTTCTCAACTTTTGGATTAGAGTACAGTGAGAAGTAATTTTAATGACCTCATCAGGCACTATTACAATAACTAATACATCACAAACTACTTCTTGGTTTTTTGTGTAATGAAGAAAATGGTAGAAGAAAACAGTTGAAAAATGAGGAAAAAGTAGTAAAAATACTTCAAGACAGGTTGAATAGTGCATACTGTACAGTACTGTTGCATAGTCATACTCTCAGAGAAGAACTGTGAGAACAGATTGAAGACATTCATGGTAGAAACTTTCACCCTGAAAAACCTCAAATTCAAGTTTTTCCACTCTTTTTGCAGAAAACTGTTTTCAACATGGTGGTTGAGGTGCCCCGATGGACCAATGCCAAAATGGAGGTGAGAAAATGTTCATGCAAAAGAAGAGGGGCGAGAAAAGGGGGTGGGGGGGGAGGAAATTAACTGAACAAAATGAATAATTTTAACTAAATTTACTGATTTTTTTTTTTTAAATTTTTTCTACTTAAATTTCATCAAAACTGACTGAAGTTGTGGGAAAGATTCAAAATTTGAAAAGGAAGCCCTGCTGTGTGCAATTTGAGAGGGATCCATAAAGTAAGATTGCTGTGTCAGAATTCTTGCAGTTTGTAGATTACAGCCATCTCAAACTGTTGGCTCTGAAATCTAACATGCTTATCAGCATTTGAATTGGAGATCCCAAACTTCATTCTATGGAGCATCTGTATTTTCAAGATTACACCTGACATTGAGGGAGGGGGAGGGGGTAGAATGTTGGATTGGGATACATGAGTTTGGAGAGGGCAACGAATAAATACTGGGAAGAATTATGAAACTTTTATAGTTTATCTTGCTTTCAAATGTTTTCCTCTCCTTGTTGTAGATATCTGTAAAGGGTGAGATGAACCCCATCAAACAAGATGTGAAGAAAGGAAAACTGAGGTACGTCAAGAACTGTTTCCCGCACCACGGATACATTTGGAACTATGGTGCTCTCCCCCAGGTGAGTGATGTTCAATTTTCCCAAGCCATGGATACATTAAGAACTATGGTGCTCATCCCCAGGTGAGTGATGTGGGTAAATGGGTAATTTGAACTTGTCTTCATTCTTGATTATTTGAGGATGCCTCAAGTGAAAAAGTGTTGTTGTGTGTATTGGAGGTCAAAGGTCATATGAGGCCAACATGCTATGGATACATTTAGAACTATGGTACTCTCCCCCAGGTGACTGATGTCCAATCTCCAAAGAACTTGCGGAATCAGTTTGCTGTATCTCAATTATTGTTTGGTAATTTGTGGAATAGAATACAGTCAAAAGTGTTCTTTTTTATTCCTGGTAAAATCTTTCAAATTTTTACCTTTTTTTTCTGGGAATTGAGTTCATTGCTCACCTACCTGTCTCCACACAACTGTTTCACTTTTATTCTGTCATATCTAGAGCCAATAGATAACCCTTGTAGAGCTGACCCTTAGAACCCAGTAACCAACCACTTCAAGTTTACCTGGCGCTTTCTCACGCTACCCCCTCACAGAGTCCACAAGAACCTTTATGACACTTGGACTAAACATCTCCTTTTCAGAAATTACAAATTATGGATTCCCTCAGAAAGAAAGGTTAAATAGTGCATGGAATTGATTATTTCATCATATCATGTGTTGGTATAAGAAAAAAAATAGGTGAAAACTATTTTGATAACAAATAACCAAGTTGTTGTGCATGAAAGTTGCAGAAACCTCTCACTTTTGTTTCTGCTGTACCACTTTGACAGTCCAGAATAGTGCAGAGTGGACCGAACAGTGTGTATCCAAAAAAGAGACGACCCAAAACAATTTCAAAGATTTTATAGACAATTTCTCAGAGGTTTTGTGGAATCATAGCAAATCCTGTCAAAGCGAAAATAGCAATATTGATATTTCAAGGTAAAACCAAATTCCTGATTTATAATCAAAAAGGTTTCTTCTTCACAGACCTGGGAGGATCCGAATCATACGGACAAGAACACTAAATGTAAAGGAGACAACGACCCATTGGATGTATGTGAAATTGGTTACAAGGTCTGTGTCCTAATTTAATTTTTAATTTTTTAATTTTGGGGTGGAATCGAAGATTGATCTCACAAAGAGACACAGTCAGATGCCATGTTTAAGTTATCTCCCAGTTTCATTTTGTACTTGTAGATTGACAATTAAAACATTTAACAAACATACAAATGTGGCTTGACAAATGTTAGAGCAAATATCCAATTATGGTAATGCCCTTTAGTTTATTATCTTACCTGCCCTCCTTCCTAAACTTTCTGGTCCAAAGAAGAAAAGGGGTCATAAAGTCAAAACAAATTGACCACCTCGGTGAGTTACTGTAAACCCTAGGCTTTGTTCTCTGTAGTGTTCAGAGTAGACATCCTACAATCGTAGTCTTCACTCCCCGCACCCCATCTCCCCCACCTCCCAAGAAGAAAAAAGAAACCCTTCCTAAAGGGCTGCATTCAATATAAACCACATCCAGGATTACATTAGGTTGTTATTCACTTCTGCAGTTGTATTTGATAAGTATCAACCTATCTTCTCAATATGTTGCATAAATTTACATGCACAGTATGTAGATCACATGATATGTATGTAAATAAGTTTAATATTTTGTTATTTCAAACATTTAGGTAGCAGCTAGGGGTGAGGTAATGAAGGTCAAAGTACTTGGAACCCTTGCCATGATTGATGAAGGTAAGTTTTTTTTTTTCTGGAATATTTATATATATTTGAAATTGTAGTGAGTTGGGAAATCCAGAACAGTGGAAAAACTTCCACAGGGATTCGAACCCAGGCCTCCTGCTTTATATGCGGATACCCTAACCAACTAGGCCATGGATGCATATGTATATATATATATATTTACAAGGTCCCATGTGGAAAGCATTGCAAACTGACAGCACAGATGGGTGTCATGCCCATTCTAATTTGTCAGTAATGTACTCTGTCCATGGTATAAAATTATCATATTGCATTAAAAATGTCCTCCACCTACCCACTCCCTTCATAAAACTTGAGGCTATGGTATTCTTAAATGGCTGATTTCGCTGTTTTCAAGATGACTTTGAATTATTGTCATTAAATCGAAATGAATCACTGAGAAGGAAGGAGTGGTTCTATAGAATGATTGCTCTTAACAGTCTGGCATCAGTTTTGACTGACAATTAATTGTGACGTGTGTTAAGACTATCAGATGCCAGTTACCACCCAGCATTGTAGGTTTATCTTCGGTGTTTACTATCATGCTACATTTGATATGTATACAATAGTGATACACCGGCCTCTCAAAACATTTTGATCTAATAAATTATAAACTGCCAGGTTTCAGTAACTTTGAAAGCAACTGCTGTGACTGCTCTTCTCCCCCTTTGGTGGTGGAAGTTTAATGTGCCAAACGTTATGATTTATGACAGGTTAAGGGTAAGGTTTACTAGCAGTAGGTGAAAGTGTGTTTATAGTAACCTAACCAGTATGCCTGTGAGCTTTACCTAGTTATCTTCCAGCATACAGTATATGTTTTATACAAGTATATACCTTTATTCAATGCTTGTAGCCTACAAGTCTTAGTCTTTTTCTCTTTTCTTTCCGTGACAGCACATAAGGTCCACAAGGGTCATATTCACTGTACACAATAGTAAAGAGGCATCACATGTGGAACAAAAGGGTGGCATCAACGTGGAATATACTATAATTATTCAATCTTTGAATAGTTGTCACTCCCTCATAACAATCTATTGGACACATCTAATCAAATTTTCATTTGAGTTGCCTCTTAAAATGCTTGTAAAGATGTCTTTCTGTATATCACGTTGTCTGTTTGGTTTAGTAGGGTATGTAAGTCTGTGTAAAATGAGAGCAAAAGATGTTTCTTCACTAAATTTGTAGCACCTGATAGTAGTTGTCATCTTTGTGAACTGTTTACTGTATGTAAAAAAAAAAAGTAATGTAAAAATTGTTGAAGTTAAATATGATGGTTGGTTAAGTGCAGTTTGTATTATGCTTGTATTATTGTTTTATGTATACATGCTTGTTAAGCTTGTTAAGCTTGTTAAGCTTGGGCTTGTTAGGCTTAGGCTTGTTAGCTTAGGCTTGCTTAAGCTTAGACTTGCTTAAGGCTTGCTTAGGCTTGCTTAAGCTTGTATTATAATTGTTATGATTGACAGATTGTTAACTAATCTCAGTAGGTGCGATAAATATATTATAATTATATATAAATACATTAAGTCCAACCCCATTTAGCGCCATTAATTCGGGGAAAAAATTAATTTTTTGTAAAGGCTTTCAATCAGTGATCTTGGAAAAATGACATTGGTATAAGCCAGTGGAACTCATTTGTATAGTCAGGATTTCAACTTGGAGAGGAATAAATTGTAGAAGGTTCCACAGAAGTCCTTCCTTTTAGCACTCCCACATGGATACTTCTCGCACAAACTGTAGAGAATAACATTCATTTTTCATTGCTTTTTTTCCCCCATTTATTAGGAGAAACAGACTGGAAGATTCTGGCCATCAACGTTGACGACCCACTGGCCGAAAAATTAAATGGTCAGTGACATAGAAGGATCTTAAAATCTTGTCTTGGTACACTAATTTCATGTTTTGTTATGTCTGAATAAATATTGTAGGCTTCCTGACATTATATTGAGTTGAACCAGTTTATAGATTAGAGTTGTTTGTTAATCTCTTGATGCATTCACCTGTCTGACAAAACCAAAAACTTGTGGTCATTTTTTTTACATTATCTCTTCTTTTTTTAAATTTTATTACAGATATTGCAGATATTCAGAGAGAAATGCCTGGTTTTATAGAAGTAAGACTTTCTTTATTTCTTTTTATCCTCTGCTCTCATCAACTCATCCCATTCACAGTGTGTGCATCTATCTCTCTCAAAACAGTCTTTAAAAATATTTTAATAAATTGGGAATGAGGGTTTCATCATTCTAGAACTGAAGTTACTCATAATAATAATAATAACTAGTCTTATAGCGCAGACTCCAACAAAAGAATATCTTGTAATTAGCTGTATGTGGTGGAACCTGTCATGCACAATGTGTATAAATTGTCGTTTGTCATAGCAAAGCCATGTGTGCCCTGTAGCTGTGTATTCGCTTCCCTTTCTAGTTTGGGTCATTGCCATACTTCTGAACTAGTAAATATCCTTAGAATTCAATCCGTTCCTAATCTGCTAAATCCATTGGTATTGCAGGTAATAATTTGTTTACTATATAATAAGATGGGAATGCCGTAAAAGCTCTTGTTTACATTGTATAGTGAAAACAGCTCCCTCCCCCATCATTCCCCCCCCCCCCCCATCCTAGCCCTTGTCCCCTTTTATCTCAATAAGATCTCCCCAATACAAGCTCTGAAAAGTAAAGTCAACATTTTTTAGTTCACAAACATGTCTTTGTATCCTGACCTTCTGACCTTTCTTCAGTTTGGTTATTATAAGTTTTCTACTATTTTCCTTGACATTCTGTTAAGTTGCTACTTTATGCCTTCATTTTCCTGACGGCAATGACAGTGCACTGCTTACAAATATCTCTTTTTGTCTTTTTTTTTTATAGAGTACATTTGAATGGTTTAAAATCTACAAAGTGCCCGATGGCAAACCTCTAAACACGTTCGCCTTTGATTCAAAACCAAAAGACAAGGTAAGATTTGGAATATTCAATACATATCTGCCATTTATCATGTTAGGCAATGTGTATCCTAACCTCCAATATTTCTCTCTTGAAGAAACACACATCCAGACTAATTTGTTTTGGTTCAATATTTCTTTTGCCTTCAGGCTTTCGCCCTGGACATCATAGAGCAGACCCATGGACAGTGGAGAGAACTCATCACAGGAAGAACAGATGCCGGTGGTATATCATTGTAAGTACCTACAATTACAAAAACATATACAAGAATATGTGAGCAACTCTGGTTGCCATGGTAATGATAGGCAAGGTATGAAAACTGCAAGAAGTTCTTCCAGGTCTGAAAAAGTGCATGCATGCTTGCAATGAAATTTGTTGAAAATTTTGTTACAGTGTTTTTGTGTGGAGCTTTTATCATATGGTTTACTACTTTTGTAAGTGCAAGGAATGTTGCTCGGCAAGTTTAGTAAAGTAATGTTTCTGCATTTGATGGCTGTGGTCATAAAATTTCAATTTGATTCTGACTAAAAGTCAGTCGAGACAAGTATGCGTTATGTAATGCCCTTCAGTTTTGAGACATAATAAATGGTACAAACTTAAGAAGTTAATTAAGAAGAAATTAATAACCTGATTGCATTAATTTGCTCATGTGTGTATATGCACCGTTGACTGCAAACAGAAGTGTTTTGAATGCTTGATTTGATTCAATTATATTGAGACTGTTAATATTATCATTTCTTTCTAGGAAAAATGTATCCGTCAAAGAATCAGTTGGTGATAATAAAATCAGTGCAGATATTGCTAAGAGCATTGTTGATGATGTAAGTATAACATTAGGCGTGTTTAATCGTCCTCACGTAAGGGTGTATGTTAAAGAAATGCTGGCTGTTATTGTTATTTGTTCTTGCCTAGCAGTTGCATTTGCTTCTCGTTATTAAGCTTACACAATCTACTTAAATTCATAGAAGGCTTGTCAGTCTCTATGGGGGGGGGGGGGGGGTGTGGTGGTTCCAAAGTGGTACTGTAATCTGAGACAGTTATTCACTGTCTTCACCCAAAATTTAATTTATTTTCAAGAAGGGAGGGAGGGGCAAATGGGTGCAGGCGAGATGGGCGCAGAAGGTTTAGGTGATGGGAAACTTTCAGAAGGATATATTGCTTTGAATATCAACATGTGTGCAGTCCAGACAGTTTCATTTATTTTTAAAAAGGGGGAGAGGGGGGGGTGGGGAGGGAGTTTACAGAATCCCCTCAATGTACCTCCATAGTTATCCCAGACCAGCAATGTAAGATGAGGGGGTAATATACTTTCATTAGAATAAAGAGACTTGGAACACTTCTCCTTGACGCAGGATATGGAGATAGCAACCAGTTAATCATTATTCATGAAACTAATCAGAACCAGGAGCCTGTTATTGTATTTGTACCTTGTTATGAATATTTCATGAACATTTGATTATTCATAATTCTAATCAGAATTAGAAGCCTGTTCATGCATTTGTACCTTGCTATGAATATTTTAATTAACACACTGAGTGTATTCAGGAATTTTAAATATGTTCATCAGAATACTTTGTGAAAATCCATCTCAAATTGTTCCATTTTGTTCATCCGTCTACAGAGCCCACAACCAGGTGATGCTAATCCAATCAGTCCAGAAGGTGAGTGGATTTGTTTTTTTTTATGTCATTTCTCCATTATTCTGTAGGTGCATGTTAAGGGAGCCTTTTCTTGACATTGACAATTTTTCCTTTCAGCCTTCAACATGTTGTTCAATTTTTTCCTGTGTAGACAAGTAAATTTACTTATCGATTCCTATCAACCTAAATGATCTCTTTGTAAAAATGTACCTTATAATCACTATTTCATTGATCAAGTTACTATCCCTCTCCACAATTTTGTCATCTTTCTTAGAAGGATATAGATCAAATTATAAAATATGCGCCCAACAATAACCCCGTCCCTTGTTAGGCAAATTACGAGATGATCCATGTGTAGTAGCTATGCTCCATTGACTTGTGACTCCTACTTGATGTAATCTTGCCATGATCACATGGTTTAATACAGCCTCAAATTCCCTCAATGTAACATGCGATGTAACAGGCTTCAGAGTTGTTTGGTTTTTCGTGCCCAGGGTCTATCTTGGGTGGCTTTTCTTTAACAGTATGTTTAACTCTTAACATCTAATCTCTGTTGAGTTGGACGGAATGGTTACAGGTATTAACTGACGGGGTTAGCATCACTAACAGATGAAAATACACTCGAGAACGTCTGTGAATTTTACAAATAGTTTAGCCTAGGCTTACAAGATGTTCATAGCAGATGTATCTAAATCCTATCCTAACACACTTTTTGAAGCTGGTTGGAAGTTGGTATTCTCATGAATCTGACTAGCAGCTTATTGCACCTCTCTGGATGAGATGGCATATTCTACAGCCATTAGACCAAACTGTGACATTTACTTAATATAGATGGTACCGTGTAGTCAAGGAAAGCATTAAAGGGTGTGAAGACTCGCGCACAAAGAAACGTCTCATGCCGGTAATCTGACCTAGTTTCGAATGAGGTGTAACAGAAGTGTTAGACACCACCATCGATCCCAGATAATTCACACAGCTTGCTACCGTTGGTAATTAGACACTAGTGTACAGTCAATACATGCAGCTACAGTCAATACCCACAACACAGTGTACGTAGCAGCAATGGACATTTCAGGTCTAGATAAAAGCTAACAAGGTATCACGTTTCATTACTGTCTGTATTTTGTAGGACAAGAAGAAAACTTCACTTGCGAGCAACGGAAAGAAAACTTTTTCAGAGCTCTGCACGCGGTTTGGGGCGAGTCTTCAATGCCTTTAAGTGTCATTGACTGTGGTTGATCCTTTTCTTCTTATGTTCTATTTCTTACCTGTTGTATTTTCTTCTTGTGTCATTCACAGTCGACAAATGGCATTACGTAGCCAGCCAGTAAACATTCCTCATCAAGCCAGAGTATTTACCGAAGGACATCTCATCCAGTTTCTCCCACTTCATCACATGATCAATGCACCGATTGCTGATTGGTCAAATCAGAGGGAATGTAGTAGTTTCAGATAAAACAGTTATAGACACAGCAATGAAATTGCAAGAGATTAATATCACATAATATAAAGTACTTTATTTTTACCCTTTTCGAAATGATTTCTAGGGACATTTCGAGTTATTAGAAACTATTGTAACCTATAGGTACTTGTTGGTTGTTACAGTAATAGTAATGTTAGTGGATAGATTGACTTAAACATCAGCAAAGTCCAGGGATTACAAAACATCAGATACAATCATGATGTCATTTGTATAAAATGAATGATAAAACTGGAGCTGTTAACTGATTAGTTTAAAAGTAGAATAAATATCTTTGTCCGTTGTTCACCTCTATAAAACTTATTTGCCAATTTATTTTATCTGTTAATAGTAACATATTGTCATCAAGATATGTATCTCATTATAAAGATGATTGATTTTGCCACTAATATGGTATTGAATGTTCAATTATATATTCAGATTTACAAAGACAATGATTACTACTCTCGAGGCAAGTTATCCCATGCTGAGATTTTTTACTCAAGTCTAGATTGACCCCTTTCACAATATCTGAGAATGTTTTGGAGAATGAAAGTATCCAAGGAATTACTTTTGGAAACTTTCAGCAGTTTTTAGTTACGCTGAATTACTTGAGTGAATAATAATGACCTTTAAACAAATAGGATGAGACATGACCTGAAGCAATATCTAGTCATGTGACTCATTAAGAACTTGTTGCGCATCGTGTGACTTGTGTGTGATATCGTACGACCTTGCCTCTCAATGGTGTGCACCCAGTTAGGACAATTTTTCTATACTTTAGTGTTATTTCCCGCTTCCAGAGCCCTCGTATTGTCTGTACGAGCAGTATGAATATCAAGTTTCTATCAGATCAAGGTTAGGAACTGTTTGTACTGTCAATACCAGTGCTTTGAGAGCATTAAATTGGAGTACAGTTTAGGGAGGTATTAGCATAAGGGAATTGTCCCAACTGGCTGTGGTGTGTTTATACGTCGTGAATATTCATATCTAGTCATGTGACCATAGTGTTTCTCATTCCTTTGATTTTCCTACCAGAGTTCTTTCCCTGTGTCTTAATTCACTTTTCAGCAACAATGGTAGAGCCACCTTGATTTTGCTCTCATAAATAACCTATGCTAATTTATAAATGTAAGAAAAGTATTAATTAGTGAGACAAACCTTTGTCTCTGACTAATGCTTCTTTTGTTTTTCTCTTTCTTAATGAGGTAATCCTTCATACTAAAGCAGCACTTTGTGTTGAATTGAGAGGTAAAGATGTTGTTATTGAATCAAATAATCAACAAAAGTTGTTTACATTTTAATTTAATGTTTCTGAGATGGTTACCACCAATGTGACCAGTGTCTGGACGTGTCATCATGTAAAAGTAGTGGCTTTAAATGTGTTTAACTTGTGTTTAGGGCTAAGATTTTAAACCATCAGAGACCACACCACTCTGGAGAGCACCCACCTGTATCATATATTACTACTGTACTCAGTAGAACGGTTGGTATTGGTTATGTTTTACGTATTAAATACTCCCCAACTTTCCTGACAAGTAGAATGATATGGACCTGCCCAGAAATCAACAATGAGTCTATGTGTGCTCTCAATATTGTCTTAAGTACATAAGAGAAGCGAGTTCCATGATAAAATCAAAAATATTTTCCTCAGGGTTCTCAAATCTTCTCTCAAAATCTACTGCACTTCAGTCAACTGCCTTACTGTGTTGTGTATCTGACTTCATTTAACCCCCCCCCCCCAAACATCAATTTCTTGTCAACTGTGTGATCATAAAAAATATGTGTTTGATGCCGACATGAACAGGTTCTGGAGAGTACTTAAGTTATTCATATCGTTTCTGAAGAATTTGATCATTTCTCAAGCTTTCGTAAGAGTCAAGTTCGCAGAAGGTTGTCTTTTGTTCAGACATGGTCGTAGCAGACTACCTTTGGTCTGAAGGATGGGTTTGGGGGAGGGGAAGGGCTTTGAAGGACCTATATATTCTGTACTTCTGCTATTTCTCACAATTATCTCTTGCATACAACAATTGTAACTCTCTCTAGACTGGTAAGGTAAACAGCAGGACTGCATAAGGTCAGCGTGTGGTGTCTGTGCACTAAGTATTCAGCATTTTCATTGCACTTATCTTCTCACTATTTTTACGAGTAATCTTTTCTTGAAACACATCTTTATTGTCTACTGAAAAATGACCCTATCCAACCATCCACCCCAACCAACCTTCCCCAGCTGTGCAGCAGTTGCTTGAGGAAGTTATGGTTACATGCCTGGCTTAGATTGGACAAAATCATCATTAAGAACTGTTAGTAATAACCAATCAACAAACCTATCTTGCAACAGTCCTATGAAATAATTCTATGACAATATGACATACCAAGTTCTCAAAGAATAGTCTCGTCAAAATGATCTTCAGACAATTTCTCACAGTCAGCAGCAATACTTCATATCATGCATGATATAATAATAATTTGAATAAATCAGTTCGTATTTCCATCCACCCTTGGTGTCATCTATTCTTTTGCTTCTCTGTATTAATTAGAGAGGATTATTGATGTGTCCAATTAAAAATAATTAAGTTCACACAATGTACCATTCTTTGCTAATACCAACAGCAGTAAAATCATTTGTGTTGTTTTCAAAATAGCAAAACACCTTTTCTGTTGTTACCACAAAAATATACCTATCAACACCTTTCTCCTATAAAATGGGTTGATTATTGAAACTGATAATTAGCAAAACGAAACAAGGTTAGATATTAATTTCTTACAAAATATTGGTAGGACCCGTCCCATTTATATTTGAAATCGAATTTTGTTAAGTTTCTAATTCAATTTCCTTAAGTAGTGTTACCGTGAACCCAGCCCCCCCCCCTTCCTCCCCCTATAGTTAAAAAGGAAGGGATTTGTTTCCAGTGTTCCATTTAAAATACTTTCATGATAAACAATGAATTCTAAATGGAATAAAATAGTCCATATTTTGTGGGCAGTTCTCTGCACTTGTAAATAAATAACATCAAACAACATCAAAAAAAGGAGGACATTAACAGTCAATTTACAATGTTTTTCTATTTAACATAACTGTTCAAAAGTATAAATGCAAGGTTACAAAGAGAAATAGGATAAAATGAAAACTATTATCTTGTAAAACTCAACAATTACCTGCAATATTTATCAGGGAAAGCTCATGAATTTGAGTCAGAAAGTCTGGAAACTTAAGTTTGAGTCAGAATACCTTTAAGATTCATTGAATCCAAGAACACTAATTTTCATAGGATACAGCATGTTTGTAACATGCTAAACAATTTTGGGTCCATACCAATAATCTATAAGCACAAACAACTATTACCTTCGATAAAAGGGTTAACAGAGGTCAGGGTGTAATGTTCGCCATCCAACATGGAAAAACACGTATCCGGCAATTTTAGTGGACGATTTTAAAGCTAAAATTGAGTCTGCGTTCAATTTTTTTGTATAGAATCTTTCTGCTACATTTTTAAAAGATCTCTTGTGCTGACTTCCTTGTAAAAATTAAGTGCACAGTTGGAACTGACAGTATTAGCAGTATGATGTTTTATGATGCAATCAAACACACGGTTATGAACTGTTCGCACTGTCAGTACGAGTGCTTCAATGCATGATATGGGAGGACAGTATAGAGTGGTGTTAGCACTGGGAACTTATCCGAACTGGCTAGGAGGCATACATACAAGCATGTGCGTTTACCAGGGTGCAAACAGCCATGCCTAGAGAAATAATCATATATAAAAGAACTCAAGGATCACCATTATTGCCCCAGAATATTGTGCAGAGTCAAATAAACATCCAAACGTGTTCTTATACAATCAGCAATTTGCTCTTCAAATCACATTAGCCCTCACAGGGGATTAGAACTTGTAAATAAAACATTTTGAAACATGTTAAAGCAATTTTCTATTTGCACTAATATTTGGAGGCAACATGGAAGACCTAAAGGCCATTATGACTCCAGATAATACCTGTGTGTGTGTGTGTGTGTGTGTGAATTTTTCACCCCTTCTAAGAAACAAAAACATGCCCATTCTTGTTCCTTTGGGAAGTCATTCATAGGACCTCAGTACTTTGGAACAGACATTTCAAGGAAACCAAGGCCATGGAGTTTATCAAGACAACAATCCATCATTATCACAGCCTCAGATTTACGTTGTACTTTAAGAAGCTGTTACACACTTGGAAAGGCCCTTCATGTCCAGTACGGCCCTTCATTGCAAGTACGGCCCTTCATTGCCAGTACGGCCCTTTATTCCCAGTACGGCCCTTCATTTCCATTATGGCCCTTAATTTCTGGTACGGCCCTTCAACTGATGTTGCGGATGTTACAACTTTCTTCCGTAACACGTAAATTCTTCCATTTTCTGGTTAAAATCTCACTGCAGGCTATGTAAGTCAACCAATCTCTACTTATGGTCCTTTCTATCCCAGACTTTGTAGACCAAAGACTTTTTGTTTTCCAATTTAATTCTTTGTCGATGTCTTTTACTGTCTCATTGCCTTCATTTAGTGATTAGTAGATTACAATTAACATCTTTACAACATTCAATCCTTCCATATCATATAGCATGTTTTAAGAGAAAGACTTATCAAATCAACCTATTAGGTTCTAAGCAATAAGCTGGTTACCCTAACACAAAATCACTGAAGAAATTGAATTTCCAAGGGATGTCACCAAATTTCGTTCTTTGGTCCACATTATCATATAACGGTGATTATTCTTGCTTTGTTTTGATCCTATTGCAGTCCAACTGGCATAAAACTTATCCTGAGCCTTCCCTATCACTCATTTTAAAATAAAATTACATTACCATGAATCAATCTTTATTTTCTCATAGTTTTGACCCTTTTTTTTCCGATGAATTTGATCATTCTAGCAAAGTCAAGTACTGTTTTAAGCTTTTCTCTTCCAGTCCCAATACTGTTAGATTACTGTAGTCTCAACCACCAACCAATAACAAACAAATTAAAACAAAGGCAACATGCTGTCGTGGCTGATTCCATGTAAATTCCTCCCCACGAAGAGAATTCAAAATTGACTCCTTTGAAACAAAAACAAGGTTTTTGCCATAATATCATTTCTAGTGATTACTATGAAATGCTTATCTGCCAATAGAACCCCACACAAAATGCTTGTTCCTCTGTTGACAAACCATCACGGAAAGAGTCCAGGAGAAGGTGTAAAGTGTACTCAACAAGTAATCATATCAAGTAAGATAAGAAAATGTATAACATTTATGCAAATTAGTGGATGTTCTGTATTATTCAGAGTCATAAATTTTTGCTCCTAAACAGAAGCGTAAAGTTCTTATTTCAGCACCTGTGTATTCTGTGATAACAGCTTTCCGAAACAAACGTTTTGCAAACACATGATTGAATCCGGGCAAAGATGAACGAGAGCAAAACTATCCAAGAAGTTCGATTGTGTGAAAAAATGAATGCAGCGGCACGTAGGATGGTAGTGACTTGGCATCTTCTATAACCCCGGGCATTTGAAGCGGGTGGGGGGGGGTGGGTATACCCCCAGTAAACTAAGGCACTAACAGAAAGACACCATATGGAAATAAGTGCCTCTCTCTCTCTCGCTCTTTCGCTCTTAACTCTCTAAATCTTCTTCGTCTTCATACTGTTTCCGACTGACTAACAGGAATGTATCTGTCCTTTGTAGTTAAAAGCAATACAAACATCTCCTTAGCTGAATACACCCGACAAAACGTAATCCAACCTCACAGATGACATCACGATTCCCTCTAATCGTCTAAGAGAGGCGGAGGTGAGTTGATCGTATCCGCTGCATCTTCTGTGTCATCCTCTGGCTGGACGTCACCGTTCGTCAATGTCGGAGGAGGACCTGAAAATCAAATCAACACGGCTGTGATCAGTATTTTCAGAACGTTTTTTTCTACACTCGGACATAGATCTAGTACGAACATACTCTATAATACCTCGAACATAGATCTAGGACGAGCATGCTCTATAATACCTTGGACATAGATCTTGGACCAAAATACTCTATAATACCAGACTAGGAAGTAAAGAAGAACTGATGAAACAAATCATGGTACTTTTACATGCACAGAATCATTTATCTTGTATTGTATCATATTAACATATTCATATTACCAAAACAATCTACACACAGATAGCACTCATATTTCAACAATTTTGCAA
>KN896856.1:2769-15069 GCA_000934455.1 Apostichopus parvimensis
GTAAAAAAGGGATTTGTTACTGCATAACCCTATTGGAAAGTAACTGCTTCAACAAAGTCCCTAAGGGAAGATAAAGACCTCACCATAAAACACATACACCATGTATGCGGGACTGCATGCTATACATTGTATTGCTTCCAAAAATGTGTACACACATGTATGTAAATAGGTGTAGGTTTAGTTCAATTAACTGGGTCAGTATTTGTTCTGTGAATGCATCATAAATTATAGCACAAACTATTTAGATTACTTAAACCCTTTAACAACCAACCCTATATGGGAAGCAGGTTCCAAGATGACAGTATTTCTTAGTGATGGGTGGCAGGTAAGGGTAGTAATCAGGTCTTCACAGCACTGCCATACTCCCCTGTATTGCCAACCTAGCTCCCTCCTAATTAGGCAGTAAAATACAATTGCAAAGCCTGCAATGTATGACAGGCTCTTAAATGATCAATTTAGTTTATAATTTTAAGCTCCATTACAACATATATAAAGACAATTAAAACAATACAATACCCATACCCACTCTAAGTTAGAACACTTCTAAAGTCTGATTTATATCATGAGGAGGACTATTCTTTTTGGTACATATACGTTACATTGATAGCATCACATCAGCAACCTTTCAATGATCCTAACTGAACACTAGCCTTCAGTACATGCCACGATAGATTCTTTGAGTAAAAGCAATTTTCTTTACAGTGATACCCAAAAAAAATCACAGACCTCTATCATTTTCAACTTCATAAATCTAATGAATACAAAGTTGAATTACTTTGCATATTCTATTTGACCTCCAGGTGGTAACGTTTTCAACATTGCATTGTAAAGTTTTTTCTGTACATTTACTTCAAGGAAGTAAAAAGAAAGGTTCAAACAGGCAAAAATTACTGATGACATAACTTTCTTTGTAGATGAGATTCTGTGTGAGTGTCTCTACAAACTAAATTTTCAACATTCAGTTTTTGAAATGGTAATTGGGTTGTGCTGCACACCTTTGATCAAGGCAATGAAGCTGTTTTAAGTTATGTTGCACAAATTCATGCATATTAGACCGCCAGACCCAAACAAGAAAACAATGAATGTATAATTATTACCCTGATCAGAAAGTGATAGGCAAATTCATGTATGTTCATACTTGACAGAGATAGAACACATTTATGAAAGAAACATGGTGTCAACTTCCCAAATTTTGATCGCAACGTTGTGTCAACATCTTGCTTTTTCAAAATTGTGTTACATGGACCAGGCTTGAGCACAAACATGTTGTTTACCACCCCAATGCAACACAGTTGCTACACATGTGTATTTATTTTGTTAATTCCTTTCAATTAAAGCTGAGGAGAAATCAACCCACAACAGCATACCGTAACAGGCACAACAGTAAATATTACAGAGGATAATTTGAAGAACCTGCGTTCATGATTGCCAATGTAAGCTGTGAACCGTTTCCGTCTTTTAAGATAAATAATATCACATTTTATTTGATGAAATCATTGCTTCTACATTGAGACAATGAAGCAAAGGTAATCTTTCCACACAAACTAATAGGTGTTATACGCATGCAGTTGTTTCATGTGGTACTATATTTTTTTTTATATTTCTGAGGGTGAGATAAGAAAAAAAGCTATTCAGAATTTCACTGGCATTCAGAAAGGAAATTTTACAAGTTTTTTCTTGGTATATTATGTATCCACAATTAGAAGGAACAGCAAAAGCCCACATGAATAGAAGCAAAAAGAGTTGATCTGTCAAATTCAGTGAACTATTGTAACATAAATATAAACAATGGGGGTAGCAAAGTTGAGTCACAAATATGGAATAAATTAAAACAAGATGGATTGAACTTTTTCATCTTAAGAACTCGTTCTGGTATATTGAGAGTATCAACACACATTTAAAAATTACCTGATTAGCTGAAGCAACTCCAATGACTTGTATGGTAGACCTCTGTAACAAGTTGGCATGATGTGAGGCAATGGAAATTGGACTTGACACCAAGTCCTTAACTGACTGCATGCATTGCTCTGATTTTTCTTCCTGTTCAAGCATGCAAAGTATAGCAAACTGGCGTCCCTCTTTGGTTTCGCTCAGATGTTTGATGATGATGTCTGCTGCTGACTTGTTGAGACCACATGCAAAGCGATAGACATACTGGAGGTCAAGCGGGTTGATGCTGTTCAAGGTTTCTTTCACACTGATAGATGACGCTGCTGAAGACGTTCCTGCAATCCAAGCAGACATATAGCCGCTGATTTAATGTGTAGTTTACTGCAGGCATCATATCAAGGTGCTGACACATTGCAATAGTGTCACTGTTCCATTTTCCTATTTATAGAATAAACTCTTCCTTTAATTTAAGTAGTAATCATTATATACATATTTATATGTAAAACGTTCATTCATGATGTATGTTAATGATGTTTTGTTTTATGGTGTTGTGACATACACATACAATGTCATTAAAAACAGAAATCAGGGATTAATTGAACTTTGAGCTAAGAAACAGACATAATGACATATAGTATTACTGGTCTATATGAGGTTCAAAGAAGGATACACTTTGTCTGACAGAAACTCAAGAAAGTATGTTAACAGTTAATGTCATATTTTGTGTGGCCAAAGTATTCAGAATCTAAGTTACATATGATGCATGTTAGGTCTAAGCACAGGCCCATTGATATGAATATTAACCTGAAACATGCCTTCATTGCTTGTTTCATTGATCAAGTTAGGTCTAAGCACAGACCAGTGTGACAGTGAGTAATATTCCCAGCAACCTGCCTTCATTACATACTTAATTTATGCGAAGTCCAGGCCAGTGTGGCAGTGAATAGTGACCCTAAGCCTGCCTTCATTTAATTTGTTGTTGCTGAATTATAAGTACCTACAGGCCAGTGTGACAATGAATAGTAACCCGAAAACTGTCTTCATTACATGCTTTGTTACTGCACTGTAAGTCCTGACAAGCCAGTGTGACAATGAATATTATCTCCAGGATGGCTTACCACCTGCAATGTAGTGGGCAATACCATCATTACTGCTCAACATAATGTTGGTCAGTCCGACTGGTTTCGCACAGTGATCTCATTGCTTTTGGTACTTGTCAAAATTGTTGCCCTGTGAAGGATTCATTAATCTTTACCAAAAGTAGGATCAATCAGGGTCAAAAGTTATATGAAGTTATTAACAGCCAAAAAGAAGAATGAGTCAAATATAAATCCCTAATAGATGCTTGCTTACATTGTCATTAAGCTTAATCCTAACACCTCAGTTTGTGAAGGGGCACAATAAACAACAAAGAAAAAGAGTCAGAGGTCATTTTGTAGATATTACAGTGAAAACATTAAACTGATTGTAATAAATGTGTATTTCTATCAACCTGTTAAATTTGTTACATCCTTTAACATACCTCATAATATTTTTTAAGGACTTAATAAGGTCAATTGTTCTAACAGGCCATGCTAATATTGTCCATCAATAAGGACATGTTTGAGTTGTATTACTGATATACATTGCTTTGCTCTAGTTAGTGTACTGCAATGGTCCTTTCATGTCAGTGAAACAGAGAGCAATCTGTGAAGACTTGTTAGCATGATATCTGTGAAGAATGGAATCATCATATGTTAGAGGGTGCAGATCATTGTATGTAATTTAAACTTCAACACTTTTTTGCATTCCTAGTCAAAATATAATTTTTAATGTTTAATACGGTACACCGATTATTTATGAGGTGTCATTGACATTCAGCTTCACAGCGTAGTGTTAGTCATTCATGCTAATAAAAATACTCCATTCTCGATATATCATTCCATTCAAACTCATTGGTGTGCCTTGTTTAGGAACTTTTTGGCCTTTTGATTTTCTCAATGCCACTGAAATAATTAAATAATATTTAACGCTGTCTTTCCTTGATTCCACAGTCAAACAAAATCGTAAACTTCATTAAAAGTAAATTGGAGAGCAAAACACTCCTATTCCTACAATAACTCGGCTGATAGTGTGGTTGGTTGTACATATATTATAAACACCAGTACTGTAGCATAATTAGCGGTATTTTGTATACATTATTTTTTGGTTATTTGAGAGTAACATTCAAATTTGGAGTGGTATGGCCTGAACAAGTTATTACAATGTAAAAAGGGACTTTAGGCTATTAACATATTTATTTTAAGACTGTAATTGTTTCCAGTAAGTCTTTCTTTATTAATAAGGAGTATGTCCTTTTGTTACTTTGTCAGTAACATATTACATATTACATATGCAAATACATTTGCATATGTATTATACTATTGACCTCAGGTCAGTTAGAAAAGTACATCAATGTTAATGCTCTATAATTCTACTCTGCAAGAATTGGTAAATTGTTGACAAATACTTCCCAGCATATTGTCCTCGCAATTTTGAACATACTTTGAAAAACAATTACAGGAAAATGAGAGAATTTGAAGATGATATATGTTACAGATTGTTAAACTTCTGATGTCATGAAACAATGAATTCTGGTTTGTCTGATGTTTTACTTTCTAATAACTCTAATAATTCTAATCTTTGTGATACAAAATGTGATGAGGTTTTAGATATTTATTTGGATAGTTTTGATCTTTACCTCTGTAAATTTGCTGAGCAATAAACTTTAGCCACAGAAAAGGCATTTACACAATATTTGGGGATAGGATTATTAAACCTGACGAGCACATGTAGCAAAAATCTAGTTAGACTGAATAACGTGAATCATAGAACTCCTTTGTCTAAAATCATTAGTTTTTAGTCTTAGTTTTTCATTTTTAGGTTGCAGTATTTCTTACCTAGCTAGTGTTTTTTGATGCACGTAGAATTAAAAGTATTTGATATGATTATACATTTTTAGCAATATGAAAACGCACGTCCATCTTAGATTACCCGTATATATATGTGTACCAATAATTTTGTAAATCTAGTGTAGTGAGCTTCTTACGACATTGCCTTTATCTTCCTGAAGGTATCTCTACCTTAAGGATTTCTTGTCTTCGAATACAAAAAAACATAAAAATTACAAGATCCCAAGGGCACTATGGTTCCTTGCTTGTAAGAAATATTTACAAGGGAGCAGCACTGTCCTAAAATTGTTAGGTGGTCTGATGAACACACGATATTATTGCCAAAAATATCTCAAATCAACCGTTGATTCTTTTGAGAACCTGTTGCGGACCAGGTGACTGATATGAGGAAGAGTTGGCTCTGTTTACAGAACTCACAGAATCATCCTAAATGTACTTATTACGAATTGTAACAAAACCAAAAGAAACTTGATCTCTAATAACTTCGCACAAAGGTTGCAGAGGAGTCAACTTATGGACAATTTAGATCAGAATATGGCCACGAAAATTCAATTAATCAACTTGAAAGAAAATAATACAGGTCACTGGAGGCCAACCTCGCTGATTACAAAATGGAACATGACAAGTCTGTACTACCATCCTAAGTGTACCATCCATAACTTATTAAAAACAAAAACCTGACCTCTGATACCTTCTCACACGAATGTCGCACAGGGGTGAACCATGGACCTTTGAGATCCGATTATGGCCACGAAAATTCAAATAACCAAAGAAACTAATAAAGGTCACCGTAGGTCAACCTGAGGTCAAATGTCACCTAGATGCGGGTCGACTACTGGATTGCAATAGCGTAACTCCCAACCTTGACGGACATTTTGTTCTCAAGTTATTGCAAAATACTAGTTTTTGACCACTAATTGACCTTTGTTGACCTTCGATCACATGACCGTTACCCCATTCACAACTACTTCCAAAATGTCAACCATGTCGGACCCTGTCAATGGGAGTTATTGCTGTTTTCAATATTTTGGTTTTTGACCTCTAACTGACCTTTGGTGACCTTCACAGGCACCAAAGGTCCAAATTTCCCTTGTTGAGTGCACCAAAGCAAGTGTCACAGACGCACACACAGACACACACACATACACATGCCGACCTGACTACAAGGGTTCCTTTTGCTAAAGCAAGGAACCAAATATGATCCAAATCCGAATCTTTCTGATGTTGAACTTGGTTAACGGCAAATGATGACTCTTTATTTACTTAAATTGTCACGCGTGTTGTATGAATGCTAATTAACACATCCAACAGCATACAATGTGGGGTGGGGGGGGGGGTGTACGAGGACCGTAATATGTTTACCTATGTACATAGAATGACATCATACGAAAAATACTTCCATCGCTTAATTTAACTCATTATTTTCCACATCAAAGATGACAAACTGGTTATGCATCAATATATCGGTCCTGAAAGCCTTACCTTCACTAAGAATCCAAACCAGATGATGAGAGGCATAAAACTCACAGACGATTTTGTGAAATAGTCGTGCTTTTATCTCATATCGGTACTGGTCAAAGCAAAAGACCTCATCCTGTGCCAATATCCCGAGATCAATGTAGTAATCATAGAACTTTTGTCCAAGTTCTGAAACTAAATATGTCTTCTTCCATGTCAGCTGCTGTTTCTTCTGCGTGAGGCCATCAAAAGCAATACGGTACAGCTTAGCTAGTTCCCTTTCAAAAGCAGGCACCTCAGTATAAGCACCTTTTCTTTTCATATGGTTATGAAAGCATCTTATCAGATATTTGAAAAACCTCGTTAAGGAGCTAAATACCTCGTTATTTGGTTTATTGTGAACTATGGAAGCAGCCATAGTAAACAAGAGAGGGACCTGACAGAGATCTCTTAACACGGGGTTTCTCTGAAGCTGCTCTTCGATCCGATCTGCCAACTGGACATCATTATCCATCACCTTCAGGACATATTTTCGACGTTCAGTCACCCCAAACCCTGTTAACCTGATACGTTTTTTCTCGGGATGTAAATTAGGCGGGAGGTTCAAGGTCCTGGTAAGTATCATGACAACCATCTCTTGAAACATTTTCATCTCAATGATGGAGGAGATATCTGTTTTGGTGTCATTCTTGTCAGGATACTCGTCATAACTGTCAAATATCATGACAACAGACGTTTTGTATACTTTGAGGATCTTCTCAATACAAGCTTCATCCATGTCCTCATCTTTGGGCACTATGAACTTCTTTATGGCAGTGTATATAGACTTTACACCTGCCAGTTGCCTCAACTGGAGATATATAAGTATATCTACATCTTTGAGAGGAGATGTAGGGTTCTTAGTACACCAGTCATAGAGAAACTGTAATGCATATGTTGATTTCCCGTACCCAGGTCCCCCCTCAATAATCTTTCTCTTTGACTTAGTTTTGGGGCTATTCAGAATTTCGTTGTAAGATTCTAACGATTCTAGCACCTCGGGTTTTTGCATGGAATCACCCGCTTGAGCCACGTAGTAAATACCTCCCTCAACAAATATACTGTCAATACCACGCTCGCTTTTGAAAGGAAACAATTTTGCTGTTCCGTAATGCTTTTCATAGGCTATTTTCGAAAACTTGACGAGATCACTTTTCTTTTCTGAGAAATATGAAAGAATCCAAAGAGGTTAGAACACTTTAAAAGTTACATTCACACATTGTCAACAAACTTTTGAAACAAACTTAACATCAGTTGGGTTCAAGTGAAACGGGGGTGCAGTATAAGTGTGAATTTGAGCTTACTTAAAGTTAAATAACAGTCACCAAGTATTTCTAGCGTACTTGGTAAATATTTATATTAGTGACGTAACGTCAAATCATTATAATGGGTTACCGTTTTTAATAACAAAGTCAACATCTTTTTGAAACACTGGTGGACATAGATAATTAACTGAAATTTTCTTTAACTATGCTGCTTTTACCAAAATTCAAAAGAGAAGAACTCAAAGATGAAGGCGTGAGTTATCGAAATCGAATAACATATGAATGATTTTAGTTAATCTTATAGCAATTTTTGCGTTTTGTCGCCGTTTTCCCTTCATTTTGACATGTTCATCGAGTTTTATACATGTTTTCATCACAAAACAGCAAACTAAGATATTAGCCAAGTTTTTGTTCCCTGCCAAGAGCATTATTTTACGAGTAATTAAGGACTTCTTTAGATAATGAGTAGCGTCTTCCGACAATTTCCTCATTTAAAAGTAATCGCAGGCAGTTTTCAAATTCCATTAGTTTGAATTTAACAAATCAGTGAATAGCTAACACGTTAATTTATGAGCCATTGCTTAAAACAGAATCGAAAACGTTGCGTCGGTATCACTGCCATAGACAGTGTACACAAATAAGGCATAGTGTCGTAATACATATTGGTGTACTGGGTTGCTTACGAAGCCGCCAAAGTAAAAATTATTAACCTCAATATTCAATGATGTTCATAGAATTTAAATAAGCATGTAATGGGTGGGGATTATTGATATTCTAATGGAAAGTATCTTCGAGAAAAGCAACGTTCAAAGTTTTAATTTTTTTCAACCATTTGAAGTTAGATTTGAATAGAAAATCTAGTTTGATGTATGTCGTTATGGCATTGTGGGGTCAATGAGATTTGAGAAAAGCATAGAAAAGGACGCAAAACGCTGCTTTAAGCTAAATATCAAACCAAGAGGTACTAGTCTCTACCAATGGCATTGGGCATTTAACATAATTCCGTCATCTCACTATATAGAGTGTGGAACTGTCAATGTAATTCTAGGGTTATTTTTTTATGAAAGAACGTCATCATCATACTTGTGGCAATACTTTCATGTCGTGCATGCTCTCATATTATGGTGAACCTGTTCTTTCACTGGCATTACATGAAGACGTTATACGTCACTTAGCCTACCCACTCGATAGAATATTATCATATGGAATTCTACGGACAGTCATTGTAATTTACTCGACATTTCCCGTTGAATTCATTAGGATCGTCTCCATAACGCATTCACATTACAAAATTAAATCTGAATGCCTAAAATGCATTGTGGTTTCGATTATGTAACATGACATAATGTATAGTGAGGGTGTACAGCATACTTGATCGTATTAATACAGTGGAAAACAGTGTGATGAATATAAATTTACAAGAACACAGGCTGTCTTGAAATGACAGGTGTCTTGCATTAAATGTGATACATCGACATACTTAATAAAACATCTGTCTTTGTTGAAACTGGTGAACTCACGACCACTGACCTCCGCCCACAACTTCAGGCTTCTTGGACTCAATATGGTAAAATTACATACCAAATATGTGATCTGTTCAGGCTTCCCTTGCAATATTAGGTCTAGGAAGGTGTGTTAGTGTAGAGAGACAGTTAGGAAGGGAGTGCTTCATTTGTTGACCCCAAATGACTTTTGAACTCCCCAAAAACCAATAGGCTTCTTTTACTCAATGTAGTACTTCTACACACTAAATATGAGGTCTGCCCAAGACTCCAATATTGAGATATCGTTTACAAGGGTTCACAATTTGACCTCTGATGACCCCAAATGGCCTTTGAACTCTCCCCAAAATCTAAGCTACTTGAACTAAATGTGGTACTTTTACACATCAAATGTAAGGTCTGCCAAAACTTCCCTACGTGAGATATCATGTTTAGAAGGTTCATACAATTTGACTTCTGGTGACCCTAAATGACTTTTGATCTCCACCAAAACTATTGGCTTCTTGTATTCAATGTGTTTTTCTATATACATTTAAAAAATTGAGATCTATCTAAGCTTACCTTGACATATTGTTTACAAGGTTTTTACTATTTGACCCTGGTAACCCTTATGACCTTTGACTTCCATAAAAATAAGCTTATGTACGTAATGTGGTACTTCTACAGTTGGTAGAACCTTTTCTTCTTCAGATATCGTGTTAACAAGCTGGGCGTCACAAAAGCGCACACCCACACACACGCGCCTACCCACCCCATCATGAATGCAACGGCTATGATAATTTGACTTAAAATGTATGAATACAGAAAACACTGTATAGAAAAGCAGAGTTTTTCACTAAATTTGTGCCAATTCTCCATTGTCGTATAATAGTGTAGGTCTGTGTTCCCGGAGCACACAGGGTTGATTTTAGCTAGCACATGTATCCCATATGCAGATATAAATTTACACAACACGAACTGATACTTTGATTGGAACAGTTGATAAGGCCTTTATTACCTTTAGCTCTCTTCTTTCGATACGAATTAGTAGAGGGATAAACAACAATGATATGCATGTTTCTGCTAAAGACAAACTAGAAGGAGGAATACCATTATAATAAAAGAATTGTCAAATTTTCTACTTTCCTATGTTGACACAGGAGGACATTGGCTGCTATCAGAAAATGATGTTTTGAACATATTTATTCTGACTCGTAAACTCCTACTATAATATATAAACAAGTGCAAGTTTGAAATGTGCTTACTTTCAATGAAAACGCGCAACACAATGACGAAACAAGATCCCTATCAACCGTTAACATCCAACAATTATTACGGAGAGCATACACGTGACTTTGATTTATTCATACACTTTGAATACCGCTGCAGTCAAAGTGTTTACCTTTAATTTATTTCATGTCCCTCATTTGAAGTTCATTTTATGTATTTACAAAATCTGCATTTCTCTTCAAATCCCAGTCACCGATCTTTTTTTGTCAGAGCATAGAGCAACTTAATATATAGGGACTTATTATTTTATAGTTAGCTTCCTGTTACATACAAGATACGTTTTTACATTAGCTTAATTATAATACTCCGAGAAATTAGACATTTTCTCCTTTATCTGACTGTTCTTGTTTTCAACCTCACACCTTTCATTTCAGATAGTCAACTTAGTCAAAGCATATCGGTATCTATGAAAATGAAAATTACTGTTATCAAAGCTACGAGTTATAGCAACACTTAGTCATGATATAGCCCGATCTTCAGTACTTTGGTGGCTTTTCTGTCTTGTTCGAATAACTTTAAGCATGAAATGAATATATAGAACAGATGATTACCTTCGAGACAAAGACTCTGGCCTTTCGATGCTTGGAAAGACTGTTGTATGCTCTGAGCGAGACCCGCCAGATGCAATTTGTGTAACATTTTCACAAGACCTGAAATACCAGTAGCAGCAATTAATCCTCGACTATCCAAAAGATCCACCATGTCGTGGCCAGGTGTCTCGGATCTTTTGATTCTTTCAAACTCTCCAGGTTTTAATCCAAGCAAATTTGATATTCTCTTAATCACGGGAAGAGCCAGGTTATCAGCCAGGTCGTTTTTGAAAAGACCGAAATCTGCAACACAGAAACAAATGAAGGCGATGCAAAGAGATTCTTTAATACATGTGTTTGCTGTTTGAATTTTAGCTTGCATGATAAACAAGACATATACTCATAGTTACGTGATGGAAAGGATATGTACAATAATGAAAAACGCCCAAACCTTCCTCCCCGACATAAAATTCAACACGAAAGAAACTAAAACATCAAGCTAAAGCAAACATAGGTATGAGAAGATATTTTGACACAATTGCAAGTTAACAACACAAAGGTTGTATGCATGCCAGAAGGATACTAATGTGTAACTTTTCTACAGATTGTCGATAGTTGAACGTTGTTTGTTTGCTTTTGACCATTTACCAGATGTGCTGAACTATCATGCTGTCAGTCAAAATGGTAATTAGGTTTGTGTATCGTCTTTAATGTATACATATTACTACCACGACATAAATTAATGACGACATTTGCATTCATGCGTCATTTAACTCATGTAGTTAGTTACCTATATCGTTAGCAGTTAAAGTACTAGTCTGTGATAATAGGCTGATTTATGTATCTGCAATATCGATAGGTTTGAATCAGGTGTGAGGCGGAAATCTTTAATTAATGCTCAAAGGCATTTTGGCTCAACTTGACGTACATACATGTGTCTCAAAACTATCGTTTCTATTAATATCTTTAGATTTTCATGCTAGCAAATTTGATAATTGTTGAATCACGAGAAGAGACCAATGGTCAGGTTGGTCGACTTTGAAACGACCAAAACTTGCGACTTAGAAACAAGTCATTTTTTAATACAAAATTCTAGAATTTCCCAATCATACTCGTTCCATCTGCACTATACAGTAATGTGTGTTTTGCATAGGACACGGATAGCGCACACAAAGATGTACTTCTCTCTACCAATAGCGAGGTACTAACTGAAATATAACTCTAGAGTTCATTTATTAGTGCAAGAACGTCATCATCATCGTGTGGTAATACTTCCAGGTATGTATGCGCTCATGTTATGGTGAACGTTTTCTTTCACTGACATTACGTGAAGACGTTATATCAATTAGCTTTGCTTACCCACTTAATAAATTCTCAAAGTGTGTAGTTCTACGGATAGTTATTTTAGTTTCCGCTT
>KN896858.1:773-17130 GCA_000934455.1 Apostichopus parvimensis
TATATAGTTTTACGCATTGAAAATCATCAGACAACTGGATATATATATATGTCTTTGGACTTGTACAGCAATTTAAACAGTTTGCATAGAATTTTGCAATGAGATACTGGATGAATTATTCCCTGTTTTGAAATTAATTAAAGGTCACTTTACCATAGGTGTGGAATTTTATCTGTTATTGAGCTTTCTTATGTATGGAGTCATTCCGTACAATGAATATATTTGTGTGTACTGTTGCTGAATACTATGAGATGTGCATTTCTGTTACACCTCATTCGAAACTAGGTCAGATTACCGGCATGAGACGTTTTTTTGTGCGCGAGTCTTCACACCCGTTAACCACCACCTCATTGTAATATTACATAAAACCCACATCGACAAATCCCTCAACCGGCAAATATGCAAAGTGCAAAAAAGTGACAACGAGCTGTCACAAGAAGTTCATAACATGCAACCACCCATCACCGTTCAAAAACATCATACCATATTTCCTCAAAGATCATCTTGCGCACATTTTATGAAAACTTGTAAACGAACTACGACTAAGGAACTTTCATATCCCGAGATCTCTTTGTTCTGATTGGTTAAAAATCAATTAGGTTTTCTTTGTGACTTTCGAAAAGGTTTTATTGATTTCTCGGTCAATGATTAATTCTATAAACCTGTCGACATTAGTTCGATAGCAACCACTGCTCGTGTTAGATGTCCATAAAATTTGATTCAGAATGGCTCACATAGGGACCAGAAATTCATGAAATCTTCCAGAAATAGATAAATTTGTTTGACATTATTGGACAACAATAACAGTGGATTTACATTTTTTTTTCTTTTCTCCACACTTCTCTGTCTTTGTCCTTCTCTTGTTTACTTCCTACCCTCTTCCCTTAATCCTCTCTATGTCCCTCTACAGTTTATCTTCTACCTCTCCTCTTCCCCCTGTTGGTTTCTTTCTTCTCTCCATCCCTTGTCTACTAATCCTCTTACATCTTTCTCTTTTTGTTTTCTGTTACTTGTCATTTAGCCTTTGAAGAAGATCCTGCTAGGATCGGAACGTCAGGCCCTCTTACTTTTACACATTCTCTTACACAGGCTCTTTATTGGATAAGCAGTTTGCTAACTTTTTTTTAAAATTTTGTATTATCATATTTTCAAATGATAATTACATATAAGTTCCCGCACATGCAGTTTGCCACCACAAAGAATACAGGACTAGGGGAAAGGGGATTCCCCATCAGTGAAAAGAAATTGACAGGGTGTACAAAGGTGCAGTGAAGGGTACATCTCAAGACTCCTTCATAAGACCCAGATGCAATCATGTGCAACTATTGATACCTACCACTCAAAGATATGTCATCATAATCTAAAATGATAAAAAATGATTTCATTTACCTGAAAGCAAACCGAACGATTTGTGATACAAAATTACTTTCACCAACCGACCGAAAAAGAAACTGCTTTGCTTTCAAATGATCTATTAAAGTTAGCATGTATCTCATATGTGATTAAACTGCTTTCCTGACCTACCAGTGACCGTCCAAACCTACTACATGGCGGTACGTTGAAAAAACACAGGACAATCAAACTACCTATGTAACTTTGTGAGATGAGTTCCTCCACCCCTTCTTCATCCCCCCCACCACTAGCTCAGACAGGGTGGGTAGATTTGCCCCACTCCATGCAAGCAAAGATCACAGTTAACAGTCAAACGTCATTGCAAACACAATAGACTTTTGTTTTGTTTTAAGTTTTGTAAGGTGGAGGGGGTGGGGAGGGGGGAAAGAGTGGATTATGGTATACTGTCTCAGGGTGAACACGGTGTATACTCAACATGACACGGTTCTTTTACTCTTACTTAAGCTGGTTTCTTGAAGAACCTGAACCTGTAGTGAAGGTGAGGGGTGAGGGGGGGGGGGAGTGGGAGGAATGCTAAGTAACAATGTTGGTGATTCTAGTAGAATGTTTAATAACGGAAGAACTTTTTTTATAATTTTTTTAATTTTCATCAAGAGACAACTGACCACTGCTGAGCAAGCTGCTGCTGTAGTGTCCATCCCACTCCAGCTCTGTATCACTCTGCGAGTCACTGTCCGTCTCCGTCTCGGTGACGGGGTAAGACTCCAGGCTCCTGGTCCCTCCGAATCCAGGCCCGTCGAGGCTGTCCTTAATTCCTGGCGCTAAGGAGTCATAAGGACTGCTACACAGAATCGGATGGCTGTCTGCTTTAACCAGCTAGGAACAAAACAAAGGATATGAAAGTTATTAATTGAAAAATTCATTAAAAGAGCAGAAAGTTATCATTTAATTAATAGGTATATGGTTTACTAAAGCAATGACAGGGTCTGCGAGGCTGGGCTAATATTTGGTATAAAAGCTGGATGTGTGGTGGTAATGTATGGACGGGATGAATACCAGTTGTATTTAGATGTAATATTGATGAGTATAGTGTTTTTAATAGTGAGGTAGTTGAATTTAGTGTGGTAGGACATAGCCTGACTGGGTGTAAAATTGGCCTGATGAAGGTTTGGTTGAAAATGTCATGTAACTGGATGTATAGTACGGCAATGCTGTACAAATGGGTTGTAGTGTGACTGCATGTAACTGAGTATTTAGGCAGTAATGTAGTAGTGGGATATGCAACGAGGCAGCGTGTAGGGGCATGCAGCAGCCAGGTTATATGTAGTGGAGTATAGTGGGGCAGGGTGTAGATATAGATGGATGTTGTGAGACAGGCCATGGCCGGGTTATATGTGGTGAAATATTGAGGGGTAGAGTGTAGACATAGTGAGCTGTAATGTGGCATTGTGTAGATAGAGAGGTATGTTGTAAGACAGGCCATAGCCAGGTCATATGTGGTCAAATATAGTGGGGCAGGGTGTAGATATTTTGATATATATTTGGCCTGGGTATTGATATAGGAATGTAGTGCAGACAGCAGGTGTTTGTGACAGCATCTATATTATTAAGACAGTGAGATGCATAGATATCAAGTGTGGTGAGCTATAGTGAGGTTGAGGTTAGTAATACAAATTTTCGTGGGGGGATGGGGGGGGGGCCTCTATCAATCCAGAGTGTAGCAAGAATTGGTCATATTAATGGGAGAGTTGGTGAAGGGTAAACAAACAGCTAAAATGTCAACATGAATACAAACCTTGATAAGTAATTCCCAGGGTGTGTAGTCATCCTCATCTTCCAGCACAGGCTCTAGAAACGGTTCCCATAGCGATATCTTCTCGTTATATATCATCCCTTCTAGGGTCATCTCCATCTCTGCTCTCATCTGTGTAAACATGAAGAGATAACATACAATGAGGAAATAAAACCATGATGCAGGTGCTTCTATGGTGGAAGGATTACTAAACCCAGTTGATAAGTTGTCATCTTTTCAAGCGAGCCACTTTTAATTTGTTTCCGTTTTTTTTTCTGAGGAGAATTCATTATCATCATCATACCCATGTGTTATAAAGGAATTACTCTAGCCATTGGTATACTTGATAAGAGAGTAAATGCTTTGATTGGCTAAAGTGTTTGGTATTGTTATTCACAATGTAGAAGAAATTCAGACATCCATTGTAACATTAATAAAAGAACACTGAAGATCCTATTATGTGGTCATTTTCAGTGTGTAGCCCAAAGAGGTTACCATGGAAACACAATTTCTGCTCTGATATATTCTGCTTCCACTGACACATCAAGTACAGTAAAATGAAGACCGAAAAAGATATTAAAAATAGCAACGGACGTACACAGGCTGACCAGTCGAAGACAAGCGTCCTCATGCGAATCTGGAATATCATGACGGATAGATGATCTCGCGCTGCCTCTAACTCCAGACAAACACTAAGACGAGGCATCTGTACAGTCAATTTCTGGGTGGGGGTGGACGACGGCTCTGGAACTGGGGCAAAATCTACCATGTTCTTCATGCTCCCTGTTATAAGAAAAATCAAAAGAGTATAATATGCGCAAAATGTAGCATTAAAAGAGTAAGGGTTGTTTCCCCAATAAATGAAAAAAGGAGGAGATATATTCCAAAAGTTTATTTGAGGGTAAGTCCTCTTTCCTCACATGTTCTTCAAAATCACTATTAGAGAACAAGGAAAATACTTGAGAATGGTGTATCTTTGAGGGTATTGACCCCTAACCCCCCCTTCCCCTCCCCAACAAGGGCTTTTCCCACTTAGTGGTCCTGGTACCTTTGAGTCAGTCATAGTGGATCCATGCAGAAATCTTACAAGTTTTATGTATCATTCCTTTTGTTAAGGTTATTGAAAACCATGCATCAATACTATCAACGATTATGGTCATGTAGGCCCAGACACCAGCGAAATGTTCACAACACGAGCCGGTAAAGATTTCTAATTTACGGTAACCTTTGTTAAAGTTAGTACGATGAAACATGACCTGTGAAAAGTGATATCAAAATTAAGCTAAACCACAAGACGAAAGGAGAAAAAAAAGGCAAAGGAAGATATAAATGAAACAATCACCTTTCCTTCTTTGAAAACCATGAGAGAAGATCGGTTTAGGGGTCCACAGATTTTCTTGATCGTAATCGTCCGTGAGCGGCCGTGAAGATGCAGATTTCTGCAAATTGAACAAATTCAAAGGAAACATGTCGTCTCTATCAAAATTACAATTTTTATCTTTACATCATCAAATGAGGAATATTTCAAAATAAGGATTCATTTCTATGGAGTTGACTGGGTATTGTTGAATCAGTGTGTGCTACCGTCACATTTGAACAAGGAGGATCAGTAATTCATTCCGAATTCTCTCTTTTTTATTTTCTTGCCACAACAGTCGTATAACAAGGCTAGATAAATCTGCCATTAAATATGCTAGTTCCAGGCTGATTTACTGCTACGGCACTAATGCAACATAGTTGGAACCTGTTTTCTGTTCAAGAGTATCTTACGGCGTCTGAGGCTACGCTAGCCTACAAATAAGACCAGGTGATTTCACAACATAATCTGAAATCACCCAGAGTGACTAGATACACAATGATGCTCTCTGCTAGATATATCAGAATCTGACCTTAGCAAGGGTCATTGTTGCAGGGTTTGATCTTTACAGGATCTTGTTGACAGGCTTTAGTTTTTGCTAGGTTGCCTCTGATGATTAAGAATCCTGCTGGGATTCAAACATCCAACACGTCGGACACTCTTTCCACAATGGTTTCATCTTAGCACAAACTTAATCGGTATTTCAATTTTGCTTTAAAGTTTTCAAAGATGCAAAGAAAATGATCTCTCCTTTTCTTGTTTACCTGCGTTACAGACGACAGAGCATTTGAGACTCCGAGCATGACATTAACCACCCTGGGCGAGATGTGGAAGCAGACGTCTGTAAAGTCCACGGCAACCGTCTCCTGTCTGTCTTCAGAGAGGCTTCTTGTCACGGATATTGCACACGGATCTAACACCTGAAATGTGAATCAAAATCAGTTTGGTTCATTTTAATTAGTTTATCGTAGATTATTGAAGTCTAAATGAGTCTAATTTAGTAGAACAGGGGCTTTGGGCATTCATAAATCATCAGATAAAAGATGCTAGTTTTTGTGCTGTTGTTATCACATATTACTCTTTAATGCTTTTAGTACACCTGTCAAAAGCATGTCTCAACCGATAGGCGGGCAAAGGTTCTGCAAAAGGACGAATAATCAGTGGCCTGCCAGGTTTCTAAAACCAGACTATTACTGCAGCCAGTAGAATCCTAAAATATTGAAATAAATGTGTTTTAGATGACCACAAATCAGCTAGTATGATGAATTTCACTGAATCACCAAAAAGGGAAAAAAAAGGGGGGGGGGGGGAGAAAAGTGCAATATGTAATACATTGGGGACTTTCTATATCGAGAGTTCCTACTTGTGATAGAATATTTCAACACAGCAGATGGAACATTTGATAGAACCTTTTGATATTCCGTTTTCGATATAATTAGTTTGTCTTTGAATCCTTGTCACTGGACTAAGGTACATCTGCAAATGTTAAACAGTCCTGTAGGCTGGGTATTAAATGTTGACATTGGCCCGATTCTTGAAGATAAGACAAACACTGACTCCACAGCACATATTCCTGTATGTGGTACTGTCATTGCTGTTCTGCTTTCTCAGTGTGATTCCTCTTAAAGCTAATTCAAACACCCTTCTTCTCCCCTTGTTCCGCCCCCCCCCCCCCCCCCATCACCCCCTCTTCTCATAGCTCTCTTCCACCCTTTTTTTTCCACACCTTTCTGTCTTTGTCTTTCTCCAGTTTATTCCCCTTCCCTTAATTCTCTCTTTGTCCCTCCACTGTTTATCTCCTACCTCTCCTCTTCCCCTGTTGCTTTTTTCTCTTCATCCCTTTTCTTCTAATCCCCTTACATGTATCTCATTGTGTTCACCGTGCTCATTAACCTGTCTGTATTCTGTGCGTGTTTTTGTCCCTTCTGTTACTGTTACTTGTCATTTGGCCTCTGAAGATCCTGCTAGGATCCAAATGTCAGGCCAACTTACTTTTACACACTAATTTCCTTCCTCAGACTACTTTACATTCTCTCTCTGACTACTCACCTGATAGGCAGATAGTAGTGGGTGTGAATACAGACAGGAATACATCTGAATATTGCACACGTTTGCCACCAGACTCTGAGCTCCTAACTGATTCTGAAAAGCAAGGTTTCCTTCCATCTACAGGAAATAAAATATTATAAAACTTGGATGTGAACAAGAATTCTTATCGATGAAGTCGATTATCGGAGACGAGAGTATGAATTAACATGAATTGATGTATGTTGCAAGTACCTATCGTGTCAGGCATCATTTCGAGATTTTGTAAGATTACGTTTTAACAAAAACAGGATTGCAACCCGTATTAACTAAACAAGGCTTGTATTCAACGTATCTTTCATTAAGGCAGTCTACAGTACAACAACTGCAATGAAAGCAATACTTTGCAAAGGTAAATTACAAAACTGAGGACAAGATGTAATAGCCAGAAAAGGGTCAAATACACAGATGCCAATAGGTAGATATGGAAACCCATCCGTGTAGATTTGGACCTTGGTGTCCTTTATATAAAATAAGCTAGTTTCATGGTGGAGAGAAAACTTGGAATCCTCAGGGCTTGATTTAACAGCTGCCAATCAAAGACATAATAAATGTAATACACAGATCATGGAAAAATGGACGATCTCAAATCTCAATCGTTACAATCCACCGAAGATTCCTAGACCCTGATCTGTCTTTAAAGGAAAAAAGACTTTGAGTCACCTTGAGAACCAAGACTTGGCTACTGCTGCTGGTTGGGTCGTCGAATAAGACGATTTCTGGTTTTCGTAGATGACCCCTGATCCAGAGGGCCCGGCCCGACCATCCCTCGGGCTGAGCTGCCCTGTTCTGCACCGCTGTCCCCGAGGCGGACCTGGATATTTCACGGGTCAGAGATGAACTGGTGGGACTCATGGGGGTGGCGGTCCCTGTATGGGTCAGGGTACTGCTTAGGAAGTTATATATCGCCAGGAGGTAGTGGACAAAGATGTTGACTCTTACTTCATCGACCGTGAAATCAACTGAGAAGGTAGAAAGAAAAAAATTAGGTCGGACAGATTTTTGTGCATGACTTCAATTTCACAATAGGAGAGAACTGTAAATTCTTTTACACTATCAGAAATAGGCTAATGTATTCAAGATATCTCAAAGTTAGCACGCATCTTCCCCATGCCCCCCACCCCCCCCACTCCATTCCTTGTAAGTCAAAAGGGTCCACTTTGTAGCTTAGTAGGTATTGAGATAAAAATAAAAACCTTACTCTGCTGGTTGCCACTGATGTCCTTGATGTATGCAGCTTCTATCATCGGTGCCAGGGCGTGATCCTGTTTGAAAGGGTGCCGCCTCTCATGTTTACTCAGCCTCCTCCTTGACTTCAATATTAACCTGTTTGAGAGAGATGAAGCATAATTTGATAATACCGATCATCACCATCATCACCACCACCGATCACCACCACCGATCACCACCACACCATCATCTTCATCACCACCACCACCACCACCATCATCATCATCATCACCACCACCACCACCATCACCACCACCACCACCACCACCACCACCATCATCATCATCATCATCATCACCATCATCTATATGCCGTTGTCAAGCAATGACTGCTGAAAACATTTCTCTGAGATGAGTTCAATATCAACATCAACTTAATACTATCAACATCAACATCACTCAACATCAACATCCTTTGACCCATGTCAAGCCCCAATTCTTTTTGTAATTTCATGATCCTCAACCTGGAAAAATTATATGAAAAAGAGAAAGATAATTGTTATTTCTTAATTGAATTATTTCTCTTTCACTCACTTTTTGATGGCCAATGGACTGTTGGGTCTGATATCTTCTAGCGTTATGTCCAATAATGAAAGGCCGGCTGTGATTGGTCCTTTGGTGTTCATGGTAGCCGACAGAGAAACCTCGCCAAACTTCAGACATGAAAGTCCAAATTTCGGATCTCTCAAAATCAATATTTTCTTGCTCTTTGGCTAAAGGTGAGAGACGATGTATTAAACACATATTATTTTTATCATTGTCTTTATTAAAAAAGACTTGATCAAGCACAAAACAGAAACTTCCAACTGAAATCACAAATAACACTATGAAAATGTGGTGTTCATCTTTTTCATACTATATGCAAATTTGGTTCATTAATGTATGTAATTATGGTAGGCAACTGATGCCAAGACAAATGACTTACAGTGTTTATGTTACAACCACTAGCTTGATTCAATGGCAGGTAGTATTATTGCATTCCTCACTTAATGTTCAAGTATGTGATCAATATTTTATACAATTTGATAGTTTAGAACCTTTATTATAGTTTCAGTAATGACTGTTTCATCATTTTATGTTTAAACCATTTAACAATCTTATTTCTTTTACTTACCATTTACCATATCATTTGTTTAATCTTAACAAGAACTGTTTTTTTGATGTACGCCCATTTATAAATATTTTATATTTATACTGGTTTAAAATAAATCGAAATCGAAATAAATCAACAAATTAATTAACCTGATTTCCAATTGAAATCAAGTATTAATATTTTTTCAAATCATTACCTGTGTCGTACAATTTTCTACCTGGTGTACAGTAGTAATATAACTATCTTCATGTAAGAGTCAAAAGTCAGCAATTATTTACACACTTAAAACCTAATTGCCATTTTGGGTTTGGGCTCAAAATTTCCAATCATGTTTGTTTCAAATAATGTACAACTATAGCTTCCTTTAAAAGTCAAATTAAGTAATAAGCAAGAAATACCTATTCCTTCATTTCTAAGTTGAATCTATCACTTACAAACCGTCACGATACATCTCAAACTTACCAGTTTTGGTTCGTTGGTGTACAGTATCACTATAACTCCCTTCAAGTCAAAGTCAAACTGAATAGCCATGTCATTATCTCCTCCTTCGGTCGGAGCGTCCCGAGGTTCGGACGAGACTGCTGCAGTTGACTCCGTTGGTAGGGACTCGTCTGACCGATGAATCTCTGCGCCAACGATTACATCACCATCTGGTTTTAAAAAAATCAGAGAAAGAGAAAACTGCGTCATTCACAGAAATAACGTCTTTGAGAGGGTTCTTGTAGCCATTGTTGACAACTGCTATCGCACAGCCAAGTTTAATTCATGATGAGGCTCAGATATTTAAAGGAATATTTCTCAAAAATTAAAGTTTGTTTAGAATACAACCTGGATGGAAAGCAGAGGTCTTTTAACAGTCAACGACATATGAAATTTAATTTTGTGCCTACAGTGGTCCTTTAATATTGCATAGCTTGGTGTATCATTCAGATAACACTTGTAGCAAACATTACCTGGATAAGTCACATTAGTACTGGTAGTGGACAGGTTTCCCCGTAGAGCTGCCAATGTAGTGATGATATCTTGCTCACCAATGTTCACCTGAAAAACAGATAAGAGTAAGAAATGATGATGCTGTCTTAGTTCAGTCACCGACTAATGTAGGCAAAGTAGTCTTATTGTACTACTCACATTCTGTTGCCATGGAAATATGAAATAAAACATGTCATTAATATATCTCTTCTTAGAAACTTATATGTAATATTGCAATCAGTCTCAATTGTTTTTATCACAGTACCAATGTAGCACCATGCCAGCACCAATATAGCACCAGACCAGCACCAATGAAGCATGACACCAGTACCAATGTACCACCAGACCAGCACCAGTGTAGCACCAGACCAGCACAAGTATAGCACCAGACCAGCACCAATATAGCATGACACCAGTACCAATGTACCACCAGACCAGCACCAGTGTAGCCCCAGACCAGCACCAATGTAGCATGACACCAGCAATGATGTAGCACCATACCAGCACCAATGTACCACCATAAATGTTTATTTATCTTGTCATTAACTCACTGGATGTATAAACACCACAGTTTCATGACCCCAGTCACTCAAGTTCTAAAGGTGCAGTGACTCACAGAAGTTTATGGGTTTTTTCTCAATAGAGATAATACAAATAACTTGAGTACTAGTAGATGACTTGACTAAAGCCAGGAACATTACTCGTAATAATGCCATCATTGGAATCTAAACTCCAGTGACTCGTTACAACTATGGTAAACATGAATAATGACTTTAATCATCATCATCATTAATGCACCAGCCTATCTCTGTTTTACAGATATATCCTTCACCAAGTACCTGGTGAATCTGCTGACTCTTTGCAAAATGTCTTTCCTAAAACTCGCCAAAAATCCACCAAAGATAGCTACAAATATCTCTGAATACTTGTAACTCGAATGCATTCTACAGCTCACCTTTATGGCCTCTAACATTCCTTCTATCGTGGTAGGGACCATCCTTGTGTGTTCCTTGTTCAGAGGTTGTTTAATCAACAGACCAAAGCTAACAGGTTCTACGATCAGACTATGAGAGCCAAGGACTTGATTCTCATCCACAAGGCCTCTGTAAAACAAAAATAACAATACAAACAAGAGGTTAAAACCCAACAACATCTACAGTAACATGCGACTTTCATGTTACGTTGTTTTAACTTTCGTTCAAACCACGGGGCAGATGAGCAATAGTTTAGAATGTCACTGCACCAAAAAAACAGGCGTTACAAAATCATATCAACTTACACATAATGGGCACCGACGTAAAGTGTGCTCAGGGGTGTCGTTTGGTGTCATTAGGGGTATCATTTGGTGTCATTAAGAATTATATAGCCAAACCCAAGTGGATTTCAAATACAGTTACGGTCTGTATTAAGTGGCTTATTTACTCGATTTGATGTGCAATTTAACTTACAATGAGATGGATATTCATTCATAGGGGACATACTTTCTGTGTCTGAAGGCAGTGCGGGGTTATATAATAGGCAGATGGAGAAAGTGCCTAGGGGGACCTCCAAGGTCAAGTGGGTGGGTGTCCGTGAACACTTCCAGGCACTTGAGACTTTCAAGCAATCTTGCCTGATAATCTTACAGGGGGGGGGGATGGGGGAATATGGTGCCATAGGGCTCCAGAGGGTATTAATTTGGCACTGACGGAAAGTCAATGGAAACAACTTTGTCCTAACCACCGTACACCGGTGCTATGGGTGAGTGGGTAAGGTAGAAGTAATCAAACCCAAGACTCTGAAAGGCTGTGGGTTCAAAGGCATGTAGGTAAAATGTGTAAAAATTAAGGTTTATCAGCTTTTAATAGACATGTGAATGTTTTAATTCTGATACCATCGCATTATATGCAAGCAATACCACTCAGGGACCTTAGTGAATCTAATTCTTTCTGTGAATTTAATAAAACTATGTCCATATCTTTTCATCATACCTCATAACTTGAGCTTGGCTGAGTTTCAGGGACAGATTCAACATGACAATCTTCTGTGTTGTCTGGGCGATGAGGATGCTAGTCTCCTCCATAGAGCTCTTCAGGGAGAGATTGCCGAGATGTACCACGATGCAATGCGGCGATTGCCAGTTCTGCGGTATGTAGACCACTGGTGCATTTATCTCGATGTCCATCTGGATTCCCTTGCCACGAGTCTGAATGTCATCCACCTAAAGAAAAATGTAATTTGGTTGAAAGATCGGGGAATAAATACCAATTAAAGGGAAAGAACACAAGATAAAAGAGGGGAACTGAATAACTCTAAGTTTCTATGTTTACAAATATAAATGACCAATAGTTCCCAGAATAGAGTGGAGGATAAGAATAGAAAAAAAACTGATATTGAAATGCAACCTGCACTACTTAAAGTTGTCTTTTACTTCTTGGTAAAATTATTTCAACGACAAATTTTTAATAAAAACGTGAAACATTTAAATACTTATTGGACAGTTGTATTTATTGATCCAAAACATTTTTTATTTATTTATTTTATTTTTTACCACGCTTGGTATCTTTATTGGTACATTCTTGTGCCAATTTGAACACATTTTAATACAATAAGGTCAAAAACCTTCTACAAGTAATGATAAGTACATATAAAAACATTGATGCATCGTAATTAACTGAACAGTATAGTGCAATTACTAAATCCAAAACATTCTATCACACAGTGTTGTGGGACAGTTCGATACTTTTAGATTGTTTCAAGTTTCAATTAACCGTTTGAGATGGAAATTTGATAAGGGGAGTTTTGGGAGGGAATTCAAGATCAAATTACACACAGTCTTGTGGAAAAGACAGTAAGAGTAAAAAGTTAATATCCAGAAATATCAATTATTCAGCTTCTGATTCAACCTTCTACAGAGATAAGACAAACCCTTACCTGTTTTTGAACAGCTTTGGTTGAGGCATCTTTAGCAGTGTCCAATGTTGATTGGTTGACAAAAGGTTCAAAAAATGCCTGAATGATGAATAACAAAAATGGCTTCATAATAACAACAATAACAATTATAATAATAAAAGAAAAAAAAATGAAACAATCTTGTTCTCAATAAACACTTGATTTTCTTAGACAAGTCAGAAAATGATGGAACATTTTCTTTTGGCTGTGGTGTTGTTTGTTATAGGACCAAGAACATTTATATGCTATACTTTTGATTTGATTTGATTTGATTTTATTCCACTCAGATTGTTCAAAATACAAAATATTACAAAGACATAATAGACAAATAGGACGGAATTGAAAAGAACAAAAAGAGTAACAGGAGCTAAACCCATTAGGCTGACTGAACGTCAGCCCATTTCAAATGGGGCCCTATATAATAACTGGAACCCTAGAACTTCTCTATGAAATGTGCACAAGTCTGTATATGAACCCTGTCCTGAACAAGCACATACAATTTAAAAAAATTATTGAAATAAAATTTACACGGTAGAGTTGTTACGGATAAACAGTGCTTTTCCACAAACGGAAATGATACCTACAATGATCTGTCTCTAAATACAGCTCGCATGAAATATTAAATGTGACTCACAGACAGATTTTTGATAAACTGTCCAAGTAGAACTGTTTGTATTCTGCCCCCTCTGAAGCGAATGCTATAGTCCAGCGGGATCGGAGAAGTTGCAGATGGCTGGGTACCTGTAACTGGAGGTTTCGCTGGTACTTTGAATGCCGTAAACTGTGAAAGAAAAAACAAATTTGAGGTACAAAACATTTACAGAGGATGGGATGCCTAAAGAAAAGAACGAGAATAAAATAGGGGCGCGAGGGAGGGGGGAGATATTAGAAACTTAATATTTCACAATGTGTTCTATAATAACAAGGGCTAAATCCAACCTCTCCTCATGGACAGAGGAGAAGATGTTAGAAGTCCAGACAATTTTTATCCTAGCATGATCTTCTTCAAAGGCACAACAATTTACTGTTTCGAACTAAAGTTGTGGTCATGTGATAATTAACATTTTAAGGAAAACCCCTATTTTTTGAGGTTGTTCTGAACCTGTCAAAACTTAAGAGTGGAATGGGGTTTCGTTTGATATTTCACGGGAAAAATAAAGAAACATACAACAACAAAAAACAATACAAACTGGGAGGATGTTTTTTTTTCAATAAATAGTAACCAAATTAACATTAACAACTTCTTTAAACACCTGGATAAAATAAAAGAGTTTATTAATACCTTGACATCAAATGCGGTCTGATCCTGTAGGCAGACAATCTTCTTATAGAAAACAGTCTCAAGTGGATCCTCGACACTGAAGTCTTGAAGACTGGAAAATAAACAGAACCATTGAAAAAAAAAGTTACATAGTCTAGCACCTCTTTGGTCCCTATGATACAAATGGACCAAGTGGGCGGGAGGGTGGGGGGGGGGGGGGGTTGGTATACTGATCTGTGTCCTGAGCTATCAAATTCATCGTCAATATTATACTGAAACCAGGGTACAGAAAAGATCTTAAAAGGCATGAAGCATAACAGGAAATTCTAATTATGCAGAAACATAACGTAACAATTCATTTACAGAACCATAACGAGGAGCTCCAAACCAGACACTGATTTTTAAAGGACCGCCTAGTAAATCATTTCAATTCAAGAACAGAGCCAGATGTTCTGCTTATAAAAAGCATAAAGGAGCTCTTAGCCAAAGACAAGCCAGATACTAACTAACATCCAACTTTAAACACATATCTAGTAATTTGAATTCACTTAGAAAACAAGGTGTTGGCATGAAAAACATGGAAAAAAATTGATGTGGCACCAATTGTGTAAATCATACCAAATAAGAGACATAAATTGGTATCGAATACAATATTTCTTGTTTCACCCGAAAATATCATAGTACCTTTACCTTGCTCTAACGGTAGTCCTTGTGATCTTATCCGTCACATTTGACCGAAGACCTCTGAGATAAACTTTAGCCAATGTATCGTACATGTCACATAGCACCACGCATAGGAATTCAACATGGACCTCGGCATAAAACTGTGTGACACTCCTTGCGACAACATTAGCAGCAGCAGGTGATGTACTACCGCCACCAGCTGTGCCTGCTGCACTGGTGTCGGCAGTGGGACTGGCTACGTTTGAAGCACCTCCAGCTGGTAGCAAAGTTTCAAATCTGAAATGTAAGATGAATCAACAATAATGTCTTGAGGTGCATCTTTTCTTTCATGACCTGGGCTCGTTAGCTTATATTCAGCCTAAAACAAAACATATTGACAAGGGAGAAGTAGATGACACCAGAGTCTGGTTTTCGACCATGGATTTGAATTCTATCAAACTTATTTGGGATGCTGAATTAACAGAGACCTTTTTCTGATGCTGGGAGTTGACACACTCTTTGACCTTCTGACCAGGATGTGAAATATGGTACTCTCAATCTAGTGCATTGATATATTTTGTTAACATTCATAACAACTAAATGGCACCACAAAAGAAATTTTCATAAGTACCAAATTGGAGCAAAGGAAGAAACCTTGTATAAATGTACAAGAAGTGAAGGAAACTGTGAAAATAATAAAAACACAGAAATAATTTTTACAAGGGCAACTGTTTTTCTGTTTATGAAATATACATATGACATATCATTTTGACATTGGTCTGGTGACTTCAGTGGTTGTCATAACAACACACTTTGATGTAGAAATTCAGTTATTTTACTGTCAGCATTTATAAAAACCCTGTAAAATAAAATCCTCCGTACCTTTTCTGGAGTTTCTGACTGGTACTCATTAAATAAAGCATAGCTGATCTGTGGAATGTTGCATTGATGGCAGAGAGTCGTAAAACGATGGATTGTTCTACGCCTCCGTAGTAACTGTTAAACTCTAGGCATTCCTTGCTCACCTACAGAAGAAGAATATTACTGGAAGAATAACCACATTTCCAAACTCGAATGAATCAAGTCAGGTGCCAAGATATGTTATTGTTCTTTCCACCAAGATTTCAAGTTTTTTTCATCTCTCAAGACAAGTTATCATGTGGCAAGTTGCATTGCCTCAAGAAGTACGGTATTGCATGATACTACATGTGATGCAGTATTTCTCGGGTTTGGGTTAGCATTAACCGTAGGGGTTAACCCTAACCATAGGGTTTCCCCGGTCCACGAGATACGTCATTCATTGGGCTGTATCATGCATGATGACATCGCTGGACATATTAAACTGTGAACAAAACGGTTCTCTTGAGAAATACTGTCACGTGAGGATTGGCTGTTCTGTCTTTAATACTAATGCATATTCATACACACATATCTGAATTCAGCCATTTTGCAACAATTTTCTTATATATGCTTGTGCAATTTTACTCTATATGATATTTTCATGTCACACTTCAAAGCAGCGGCATTAACATGACGATACGAAAAGGTCTGAACCTTTTATATGATGTATGTATGTGTGCGTTTGTTTTTCTATCTGACCGAGGACTTGAACAAAAGAATT
>JXUT01143174.1:0-14680 GCA_000934455.1 Apostichopus parvimensis
AGTTTTCAAGTTTATTAATTATGTGTGAATTGTAAACTACTTAAACAAAACATTGTCGAATTCAGTGGAAAAGTTCTCCCAAATTCCCAAACTTTCAAAAACATTCAAACAATTGAGGATAAATATTCTACAGTTATTGAATGAGACTTTAATGATTTTCTCGTAAAACATATTGTAATTTCTTGAAATAATCACCTTCCCTATGGGGTCAAAAGTATTAATTTACAGAGGTCATAAACTGTTTGATTTAATATCATCATATTTCATCTGACGAAATTGATTATTTCTAAATTGTTGATATATCACGACCCTTATTGAATGCAAAGCATTAAATTATACGTAAATTGATACTAACAGGTTCCTATTAAACCGCTCACGTGGGATAGCGAATTCGCGAAATGCAATGCAGGCGGTCTGTTCTGTAGTGGAGGTGAGCTGATAAATCTATCGCGAAAGTTCACCACCGCACTTTATACCAATGGGAACAAAAACTGTACCATTCTCACGGTAAAGCGACGAGTAACCGAATACGAGTTAACGACAGCGATTAATCGATATATACCCGACTCGTAAAATACTGCTAAAATGACACTTGGCTGGTCACGATTTACAGCTGTGTGTATGTGAGGAGGGAGGGGGGTTGGAGGGAGGAGGGATTGGGCAGATCAAAATGACCGTAGAATGAGTAAAGATAATGGCGGCGCTATAGCTAAATCTAATATAACGTATCAGAAATTGTGTAATTTAGCTGACAGTCTGCAAATGTGTGGGGGGTGTGGACGTAGACATTATCATCATCTTGTTGTTAGAGTCAACAAATATTCCGGACAAATTTATCAAGTTACATGATTTACCATAATTTTGATTCCGAATAAACTCGCTTCAAAACAGAACAATGGCTGTATTCAACATGATCTATAAATATATGTCATTTAATTTGTTTTTGTACATTTATTTCTTTGCAAGCCTCAAATGAATTCTTTTTATTTGTTTAAATAGAAAATGTATACGTCAAATCGCGCAAACATACTTATACTACTGCTGTTTACTTTTTTTAAATATTTTTTTACGCTTTTGGGAGAATATAGCAAACATGTCTACGCTGCAATGATCACCGACCGCTTCACGTTATGGTCATTCAAGGCATGTCTATACATTGATATTTTGTCAGACTGGCTGCTCTGTCCAGTACCCAGCTTAAGCATTGGTCAACAAGTTGAAATTAATATATGGCCACGAGAGACCATTTATTAAAGCAAACTAATTCAGGTGTGTAATTGAGGTCAGTGAGGGTCAAAGGTCAGGAGGCGGTTACAATATTTATGGAATCAAGGGAATAGCTTTTCAGTTACAAAACGATTTTAATATAAAACGTAAAATGTAATTTATTAAGATCAAACAAAACTGACGTTGAAATCCCTTGTTAAAACGGTAAGTTCAGACTACCATATAATGAAATTTCATTGGTTTTAATCCAAACGTATGTAGTCGCTATTGAGCTAGTTTAGTATTTACGAAGGGAAATTCGCAGAAACAAACATATGGTTAAAGTTAACTCTTCTGAGGATTTCAATAATAAGAGAAATTATGCGTCGTCGCAATAACAAAGTTCAATATTTTCTGTGCGAAACGTTCGTGTTTCCTTGGAATCACAGCCAATTACCACGAAGCAGTCAGTAAATGAAACCTTTTCTCCATCCAGTAATTGTCTTTCCTGCTTAATGATATTTCCTGGCACATTCTTGTTTTATTAGCAAACGTCTTGTTGTTGGTATTTCTGTGAACGATTATTACTCGATTGTTATTCATTGTCTGTGTGCAATGAATAGGAACTCGAATTGTTCAAGTGTTGGAGAACTAATTTAAACAAAACCTGTTACAAGCAATAAGAATGAGATGGTTTCATTGGTGTCTCTGTATTAGCATTTGAGAGGTTAGAGAGGACTAAAATAGAGTTTCAAGTGGATTTAAAGCTTCGGAGAATATTTTGACAAGAGCTTAGTTGATAGTAGTTACAAGTAAAGAAGCTCCAAATATATACTGAAATCTTCAACTTTGAACAATCTGGGCTCTGTCAATAAAATGTATTCAAGATGGCGGCTGATTTTCAAAGTAAGTACCCTTCCAGAGGAGGACCAAACGAGGAGGTAAATATATCAAACCGTTTACAGACTACTTCAAGGGTTTCGCTTCACCGTAAAACGAACATTAAAAATAACGGTGTCATGAGTAAATCGTCTGAACTAGTACAAAGAGGAACTACACAGATTGGATTCACAAATCGAAAATCAGGAGCGGACAACAGAAAGGTTGTTAGATGCAGCTCCTTGCCAAGGTTGGAGTTGCTAACATTAAAAGAGGGAAGGAATAATGCACCAGGACGTATGGGCAATCTAACATCATTATCGGTGTCTAAAGAACATTCGAAAATTAGGCGAAAACGGAATCAGTTAGAAAGGGTGGCAACTTGCCAAAAAGATATGTCATTTCCAGGGCAACAGGCTCCACCCTCTTCGGGAATGGAGTTCATTGATTGGACTTTGCTTAAGCGACGCTTCCCTTCGTCACCGCGAAGTAAAGAACATCAGCTGGTTCTGGAGGAACTGACGTCATCAAACTCATTAGATTCTGATTCACGGGAAGATGTGTTACGTCAAAGTTCAAGACAAGACACCATGCATGAAACGAAACGTAAAGTAAGTAAACGTTGGAGCTCGGCAAGAATTAAACTGAAATCTACTTCAGTTTTTATGAATAAATTAGAAACAAACACAACGCCCATGAGGAGGAGCAGTCGAGGCTCAATTGGTCCTACTACGTCACAATCACACATTGATGAGGTATTGCCAGAAGAAACTGATTCATTCTCGTCAAATGGAATCGAAAAAGATCCCCTAGTAAAGGTAAAGTCGAAACTGAAACCGAAGAGCAGAGGATGGAAAATCGTGAAAAATAATTTGTCTAGAATTGTAGAAATGTTGCCGAGGGATAGCATTGATTCCAGGCCTATGCAGTTTACTAACATAGCACAGATTGTGAGAGCGAAACAGTTTAGACTGATGATGCAGAGACGAGCAAGTTTTATAGAAAATGGAATATTTCGATTCGAAGAAGCTAAAAGGGATCTTTATAAAAGATACGATAGACCTACTAATGTTAATACGCAATAATTGTGGCTCTATAGCAACACGAATTCATTATGTTACTATGGCAATACATAAAAGACCTTTGTGGACGGATCCATTGGTTACCTTACGAATGACGTCATTGAAAAGTGTGAGTTAAGCCCTGGTAGCTAATCTTAGAGAATGTTCGTTCATTTTATTGTAATCAGGTGAATATCTTGGTAACTAACTCTATTTCATACACGTTTGTGTTTTTATTTAAAAAACACAGAAAACTTGAAAACATTTGTATTTCGCTAGGTTAAATATTTAATGTAAGTTCAGGAATGAATAATATTAATATGCAAATGATGTCAAAGCAACAAAAAAAATTTTATGTACGTGCAAAATCAAGCACTGTTAGTCAATGGATTTACTATCAAGAAGAGTGATGGTCTGATGTGCTTAAAATATTGCAAACACAAAAAGGTTTCAAAAAAGTTCTCTAATGTCGAGAGGCCTTTAAGCTTTTTACTACTCCAAGAGACGTTTAAAAAACAATAAAAGGTTCGCTTTGCAAAGGACAATTCAGCAATTGAAGGCCATCTCAAATATGTTTAATTCTTATCAAGTACAGCAAGGAAGAATTCCATTAATGTAATAAAAATGTAAAAAATGTGAAATTGAAGATACTTTGAACTGCCTTTGTGGAGATAAAATGATTTATCTCTGGTGTGGTCAGATTAATTTTAGTTTCATTGTTTCCATCTTGGAGTAGCTGCTTGCTTATACTTCATTTTGGGAAAGCTTTTTTCGTTTCACTAGTGCAACAAAAAATCGTTTATTTTACACAAAACAGGGCATACATATGAAATTCCAGTGGCACCTTGATTTAAGAAACCAGTAGTAAATCTTTAATGCGATAGTTTAAACTATATATACATTGCAAACGTGCTAAATTCAATTTAATTGAAAGGTATAGCACTCTGAGGACAAAACAAATAAAGGTTTTAAGGCAGGGTATGGGAAAAAAAATATATCTGAACATGGTCCAACTGATATGAAGTTGGTATCTATCATTCTCTGTGGAAATATTTCTTATGATGTAAGACAGATCAGCTCCATTAATAACATATTTTCTTACACGGATTAGATTGACCAATCATTAGAAATGATTGCACTGAATATTTACTGGTTGCAATAATTTTCAATGTCATATTTTACGAACAATTTCGCATTTTCTATTCAAGTTACCTATGTTTATAGTTTTATAACAAAGAGCTAAGGTAGATGGATAACCGGGGGGAGGTAAATGAGGGAAAGGAGGGGTGGGAAAGGAGGGAGGTGCAAAGGTTAATGGATGGTTGTTAATGTCATGGTTACATCTGTTTGTTAAACAAAAATTGATGAAGTCAGTTTAGAGTACATAATTCCAACTTTATAATTGTTGTTTTATCTAACTTGAGATGAATATGGTTAATATTTGGCTCGTTTATACTTGTCTTGCATACGAAAATATTATACTTCAGGTGGATAATTACAAAGTTATAAGGGTGACGGTAAATGTTGCCAAAACTGAAAAAGATATCACGTTTGGAGAAAAAGAATTGCTTATTTAAGAAACACATTTCGACATTAAGGCAAGGAATCAAAAAAGAACTGACAATTTTCGCTGCTATTTAAACCGTTTATTCTCATCATTATTTACTGATGACCACAGCACACTTCTTTTTACTTTACAAATAGAGAAAGTAGCATAAAAATAATTAATAAATAATGTTAGTAGAATACTTGGAATGCAATGTTTGGCACCTTATGGTAAGTTACAAATAAATATATAAGTTTAAAAATGAAAAGGTTTTTAATATATGAAATGTTACATTATAAATTTGCATATATTTAGTTTTGCATATATCAACAACATCATGGTTTACCCACATTATCGTGATCTTAATGTTCTTAAGTCCATTAGTGAATCTATCACAACAAACCCAAACTAATCTACAACTTGGATACAAAGTCATATATTTACAGTTTAATAAATACAGGCAAAAATATTCAAGATTATATTTAAAACACAATGATTTTTAGATTTCTGATATTCATAAATATCTAATATTGCTTTTTTTTCTTTGAAATAATTGTACCGAGATTTTGGTGTTTAACATTAACAACTTTGTATAATATCAAATATTTTACACTTTGTAATGATTTACTGACCTAATCAGATTGAAATAATATAAATGATGGATGGATACCTAGTTTGATATTAAGATTGGAAATATGGAAGAAGCTCAATCTGTGTTAGGAATACATTGGAAAGAAAGACAATCAATCTAAAAGAAATGTTGCACTTTTGCAAAGCAGAAAATGGCAACAGTTACATAATTTCCTTTCATAAAAATGTATAAAATGAATTTTATATTTGCATATAATATCTCTATAGAACTTGTAAATACTTTAAATTAAGTTCAGTAATGATTGATTGATTGATTAATTAATTATTTAATTAATTTAATATTGAACTTAATTTCCTTTTCGGAACTAACTAACTAACCTTAAGAAGCTAAGGACTGACTAATAAGAAATTTAAAGTAATTAATGTGAACTTTAGATCAGAAAATAAAAATGACAATTTGAATTTCTAGCACATCTGGAGCAACACTGATGACATTTTGAATACCTCCAGTCTTCCAAAAGCCTAATTACATATTTCTAGGGAGTACAACAATTCATTTATTACATGAGCAAGGAAGGACTTACAGAGATATGATCTGGGGTCTTTTCTTCCCCTGGCAGCAGTTTTATCCGGATAAAATAAGGGGTCTGTCTCACTTTTTCTGAGCTTTTGAAATGTTCTTTGTCGCTTGGCCAAGTTGGACCTGTTTGGCGTTAGACCCAAATTGCATGGTGCTGATAGATTCAGGAGCGTTGCTCTCGGCCGGACTAATGTTGACAAACAGACAGGCCTGGGAAGAGGATAAAGATAACAGGGTAACCGTGATTAGTGATCAACCAATGCGAAATGCTGTTACCATGAAAAAAAGTCAATGTGTTGTAATGGTGGAGTTATAACATTGCTGAAAATGATTAGAAAATCAAACAATGAAAAGAATTGATCAAAATGAAACACTCAGGTATAGGTTTGTAGATTGATTGGTAAAACATAAAATATATAAGTACTTAAAGTCCACCTTACCTTAGCATCTCCACTGAGGGATGGTTGGAGTAGGTGGGTCAGCTTTGAATTCCTGTAGGGAACATGGAGGGCGCTACTCCTTAAACCACTAAACACCTGATGTGACGAGAAGATTGGAAGAGGTTATATTCCATTCAGCACCAACACTCACATGAAGATATTTCTAGTATATGTAGATAATTTATGTTCCAGGAGGAAGCTCTTTAATCATAGTGAAAGGGAGCTAGCTCTGAATGGCAACATGAAACAATGTCAATTTTAGTGAATTTCATGTCTACAGAAGCTCATCTCAAACCCTATCCATGTGATGATTGTGGTTGATTCCTCCTCTCACTCTGCACCCCTCCCCCTCGCCCCCTGGTTTACATCAAACCTTTTCTTTTCACATATTTATACTGGGGGTTTTCACTTTACATCCCCATCTGGTGGATGAGAGTGTGTTTCAGCATCTGCCAAGTTTCCCAAGTACTGAGAGAGGGTGAGGAGGCGGGGGAGGGGGGGGGGGAGATGGAGGCAACCCATTCATCATCCCAATTCATCAGCAAATGGTGAACAATACTGTTTGCAACCAGTGACTGAAGAGCACTAAGTTATATTTCCCAATCCACAAACCAGAAATTCCAAACCACACACAGCAGTAATTTTGAATTGTTACAAACATGATTGCACAGAGGGGGAAAATACCTTTGCCATTGAAATTGAGATTTTCTTTGAAACATTTTCAATAGAAATTCCCTAGCAATTTCACAAGAAATATAAACGGACTTAATAATAATTAAGAGTCAACCAATGTGTTTCTTACAGACAGCACTGTGATATGGCAAGACAATACAATGTTAAATAAGTTTGAAATTAACCAGTCTAGTATAAACAAACCAGCAACAAATCGCTGTTACAGACCACCACAGCCTAGAACAGTTTGACAGCATATACATTCAGAGCATTACTTTCTGCTTTCCTCTGAAGCCAACTTTAAACAGGATATACTCTTGCTTGGCAGATGACTCACCTGACCCAATGAGGTCAATGACTTATTGATGGCAGCAGCTTCTACGAGAGTTTGACCGGAGGCTCCAGTCTTGGCGATCCGTTCTGACCCGGCCAAGTCCACAAGTGTGAGTGAACCAAAACTTACGGCCTTGGAGACCTTATCGATGCCTTCCACGGTCAGCATGAGTAGGAGATGGGAACGAGAGCTGGATGAAGAAACAGATGTTATGTAGAGAGAGATGTTTAGACGAAAAACAGGTTGAGAGGTGGTCAATTGGTCGTATCACTCTGATATGTTATACAGAGCTTCAACAATATTTTGCATATCAATATTAATAATAATTAAAGCATGTTGAGCTGGATAAAGAAACAAACGTGACGTAGAGAGGGATGTTTAGAGGAAAAACGGGTTGAGAGGTATCAATTATACAGAGCTTCAATGATATTTTTGCATACCAATATTAATAACAAAAGAGCAAAAGGGAAATAATATAAGATCATACATTGACGGAACTGTCAACAGCAGTAAAAGCTAAATCTTTACGGAGCAATTTGCTCTAGAAACAAAAGCTCAAAGAAATCAACATTTCGTGTGCCTTTTAGCTTCAGTGTGGGTTTTTAAATGCCTTGCTTGAGTTTTGCACTGATCATGTTCCATGGCAGTAGTTTGATCACATTTGAAAACATTAAAAATTTAAAAACATGGATTGTCACTCCTACTATTAAAGTATGATTCAAAGTTTTGATCATCAAGTTGACATGACAGAGTAGTTTATGAGCAAACAAAACTGATTTTCTTTCATTTTGTGTGTGTATGTATGTTGGGGGGGGGGGAGGAGGGATTGAAAAGCCCATGGAAGAATGAACAGTACAGTATAAAGTGCTACGATCCAATTTCTTGTCTGAACCATTTTTTCAAATTTTCATTTGTTTTCCCAAATTGTTTGTGCTTGGAGTATAGACTGGACTTGGATTATACTCGTCAACATTGTGCAAGTTTTGTAGCATGATCATTGGAGCTGAAATAGACAATTGACTCTCTTAACAGAAGAGTAATCAGTACATGACAGTAGGAGGGATAGGTGATATACCTTGTAGAGTTCATATTGGTGGCAGCAACACTTCTATTTGCATCTCCCATGTCCATTATCTTTGTGATATCTTCCTCCTCTTGGACGATGACTTCGGTCAATCCCGCTAGAAATAACCGTTTGCCTTTCATCTTCACGTCCAGGGCACCTTTCTGTTCTTCGGTGAGTAAATCCTGGATGTGTTCGTTGTACACCTCGATCATGGCTACCTATGTGAGGTAAAGGAGAGTTATAAGCAAGGTGGGTTGGACATAGGTAAACCCATAGAAAGCATTAAAACACCATATTAATGATGCTTTACGATGCTTTTAAGTGAGCTAGTTTTTTAATGCCAAAATTTGGCTAACAGCTAAATTGTAACCTAGAGACAAAAAGTGATGTACTTTGGGGGAAGAACGACATGTAAAAAACACTAGTAACTGCCAAAAGTAGAGGCATAGTGACATGCTTAAAGATACTGCACAACCAAGGCAGTCACTAGAAATGGAGGAAGAATGCCTTGTTTTCATTCAGTGTGAGAGGGGTAGTGGGATTTGGATCTAACAGTGTTTTGGTTTAGAATGAAGTGAGATTTGAAATATATATCATTCATTCATGGGATACATCTGAACGCTGTTCTCGTAAAAACTAGCTTCTTGCTACACACATACATACACGCATACACACATGCACCCATACATACATACATACACGCATACAGACTGTACTAACAATCTGACACCATTAGGTGTCTATTGATGACTCCATCCTCAATCTTAGTTTTAATTCTTGCCCTTTGACATATCTACACACCCTTAAACATCCATGCACTACTCACTTTCAAGGTGTAATTGATCTGTTCTCGTTCATTGCATATTCTGAGCAGCTCCCTGATGGCCCTGACGTTCACCCCTGGGTCCTCCTTCGTTCCCATCATAGTGTACGTCTTCCCCGAGCCGGTCTGACCATACGCCATTATACAGACGTTGTAGCCATCTACACATGATGTAATGATCGGCAGAGCCTCCTGAAAGACCTGAGAGATAAATATGAAATCAGAAATATTGAGAAATTTTCATGGATAACAAGTTGTATAGGTTATTAATCAGAATTATTGACCAGAATTAAGAATAGCAACAAACTTTCAGAGGATACTTCATTTTTAAGACCAACCATTCATAAATTGAAACACTAAATAGAATATTGATTAAGGTAATATCAGCACATTTTTCTTAGGGAGTGCAAATTTCAAATTCATAGTTCCCTTCCCTCTAAAAAGTTGGAGCATACGAAAAGAAACTGGGCTGTAGTCGTCAGTCATACCAACTGCTAGATCCTAATGCATGTGGAGGGCGAACCTTAGTAAAGAGAATGGTGAGTGGTGGTTAATGTCAAACAATGATGTAGCCACGGAGGGGGGGCCACAATGGGAGCAATCGCTCCGACTCCCCACCCTTTGAGATCCCCGAAAAATGTAACTACATGCAAGAAATATCATTAAAGCCATCTTTTCAGATTGAAAGAAAGCTAAATGACCCTTCTCAATCTTTCCCGTGAAAGTTCTTCTGCCACGTAAGGTGGCTTAATAGGGACATAGGAAAGAAAAAAAAGTGTCCTCATATCTCAAAATGTTGACTTTTTATCTCAAATGTTTGGTTTTTAAAGTCAAAAGTTTGCCTTTTTTGGACCAATTTGACCAAAACTTTTTTAAGCAAAATTTTCACCTAACAATTCAAAATTTTTACTGTAAAAGTCGAAATTTTCAGATAAGAAGTCAAACTTTTTAGATAAAACTGGTGTCAACTGATACTGCATTAAACTCATAGAGCACAGGACATGCACCTTTGTAGGAAAGTAGTTTTGGTTGGTCTTTGCACCCTCGTGACACGTCTCTCAGAGGTACTCCAAATCCAGTAAAACATTGCACAACATGGGCGAATCTGATCAAATTGTCAAAACTGATTAAACGACTTAAATGATCAGTAAACGGTAAAGATAAGGATTTGACACTTTCAACCATCAGCAGCATGAGATGGTAGTCAGTTACAGTATTATATGCATGACATGATGTTAAATCAGTTACAGTATTATATGCATGAAATGCTCCATAAAACTTGAATTTTCACCTCTGTTTGCTTTGATTCTGGAGTGAAGACCCTGTCAAATTGGAAGGATACTTTCTTGCCAGCAGGATTGGAGCAGGAAATATCCTGCTCTGTTGGAAACTGATGATAGCAACCCACACGACTGTCGTAACGCACTCGACAGAAGACTCGTATGTTACCTCGCAACTCTTGCAGCTTTTGATAAAGTCGGGAAAAATTAAAAACCCAAACATAAACATCATTGATAAGAAATGGTTTAGCATGAGAGTAGATTTTTACCACCAAGGGAAGAGTTTGTATGAGAGAAGAGTTTTATTACTAAGACAAGATTAGTGGTCATTCAGCCTCTGAAGAAGATCCTGCTAGGATGGAAACGTCAGGCCCACTTATTTTCACACATTCTCTTAATACACAGGCTCTTGAGTGGATAAGCAGCTAACAATTTTTTTTTTTTAAATTTTATTTTGAAGTCAAGATTAGCTATGAAAACCAACATAGAGGATAATTTACTCACAGTTTGACTGGTGTAAGACATGTTGATATTAAAAATGCTATGTTTTGCAAAATAAAGTTCATGATGGAAAAGAACGGGAACTCCCACAGAATTTACAAAGGAACTAGGTTAGATGTATCAATTCTATTTCCTCAATGTGATACTTTGTGTGAGGGTTGATCAAGAGACATTTGGAAGTAATATGTCAATCCTACAGTGCATTGCTAAAGTGCAGTGACTATAACAGTACTTTGTTGTAATGCTACTTGACAGCAGTTTCATCTTGTTATACTAAAGACATACCTGATTATACAACAGCCTCCTCTGTAAACATTCTTTCTTGTAAAGTATTTTAAGGTCATCCAACTCTTGGTTGGTGCTTGTGTCTGCATGTTTCATCTGAGAGAAAGTTGTTATCACTTGCTGGAGCATCTTCCCCATATCTGTAGTAAAAAGTCAAAATGATGTTACTTTAACTTCTTGATGTGAAGGTAGTGATGACTTCTATATGTAGATTATGTAGAATTACGGGGGAAAAAAGGAAAAATATGTGAAAACAGTACATATAAGTACTTTACAACCACATGTCTTCAAAATACTTACTATCTCCTGTCCCTCCATCATCACCCCTAGCCCCCCTCCCCTCCCTCCTCCACAGGACAGTAGCAGGACTCAAAGTATAAGATAAGGCACAGCAAACATGGTCATTTCTAAGTGCAGTACTGCCTGGCCTACAAAGAACAGATTTGCTATTTAAGACATTATGACAATGGTTTGCAACCTCCGTTGTAAAGTCTCACGGTCATACCAAGCAGAATTTTTGGAGTTTATCATTGAGTTTATCTTGAGTTTATCATTGTAGATTGCTCCAACTACTCAAGATAAAAGACTTGTTGTATATTTAAAGTATTCTGTTCCTTCAATATATCCATTTCATATATTTTACAAAACTTACTTCCTCTTTTGAATCAAAATTACTGAAAATTATGATTTTTATACCTTCAAAATTTTGTTTGACTTCTTTCTTGAGAGTGACCTGAGATTTATCCAGACTCTTTGCCGTCGTGTCGAGTTTTCTCAAAGTTTCCTCGTCGATTACTGGACCTGTCGTTCAGCAAATAAAAAACACGAGTGATTCCTGCCTGCGTTCTCTAACCAAATGAAGTTTGTGGTGGGTTTGGGATTATAATTATTATTATTATGATATTCATAATCCTGAGAGCCTTGTATTACTAATGTTGTCATAGTAGCAAAACTTGAACGATGAAGTCTTTCGATGAGCTTCAGACCGTTTGCTTGACTTACTAGTCTCCAGGGTTCTAGGACAAAATCCCCCTGGACAAAATCCCCCCGGACAAAATCCCCCAGACAATATCCCCCTGACCCATACAAAGCCTGCCTGCAACAACCAGGGATGGCCCAGGTGTGACAGTCAAGGCATGGGTCATTGCACTGGTTAGGGTACCGGTCAGGGCACCGGTCAGGGGACTGGTCAGGGTACCAGTGAGGGTACTGACGAGCGTATATGTGAGGGCTCCTGTTAGGGTACCTGTGAGGGTACCGGTCAAGGTACTGGTCATGTGACTGGTCAGGGTACCGGTCATCATACTGTTCACTGTACCGGTCAGAGTTCCACTCAGTGTACTGGTTAGGGTACTGGTCAGGATACCAGTCAGGATACTGGAGGGTACCGGTCAGGGGACTGGTCGGGAGATCAGTGAGGGTAATTGTGAGGCTACCTGTTAGTGTGACATTCAAGGGACCGGTCAAGGTACTGGTCAAAGTACTGGTCATTGTACCAGTACTAGTACGTGTCAGAGTACGTGTCAGGGTACGTGTCAGGGTGCCTTTCAGGATACCAGTTTGGATACCGGTCGGGGTACCGGTCGAGGTACAAGTTGAGGTACTGGCCGGGGTACGGGTCAGGGTACTGGTCAGGGATGAGAGTACCAGTGGGGGTACCACTGAGAGTACCAGTGGGGGTACCGGTGGGGGTACCGGTGGGGGTAACTGTCAGGCTAACTTTTAGGGTACCGGTCGGGGTACGGTCGGGGTACTGGTCAGGGTACTGGTCCGGGAACCACTGAGAGTACCACTGAGAGTACCAGTGGGGGTACTGGTGAAGGGGACCGGTGGAGGTACCGGTGGGGGTACCGGTGGGGGTACCAGATAACGGTACCGGATGACGGTACCGGGGACCGGGGGGACCGGGAGGACCGGGATGATGCATTTTTGTAAAGAATTGATGGGATTTTATATTACTTGGGGGGATTTTGTCTTGGGGGGATTTTGGCTTGGGGGGATTTTGGCTTGGGGGATTTTGTCCAGGGGGTTTTTGGCTCAGGGGGATTTTGTCCTAGGGGGATTTTGTCCGGGGGGATTTTGTCCGGGGGGATTTTGTCCGGGGGGATTTTGTCCGGGGGGATTTTGTCCGGGGGGATTTTGTCCGGGGGGATTTTGTCCGGGGGGATTTTGTCCTGTCACCAGTCTCCAGCCAGTGGGGACAATTTCCTAATGATTAATACCACTTTATACTGTCCTACCATATCATGCTTCAAAGCACACGTACTGACAGTAGAAACAGTTCCTAATGTTTTTCTGATAGGCACAGGATATTCATACTTACATTACCAGTGCTTTGAAGCGAAACATGAAAGTATTAAAAACAAATTAGGTGTCGTCTCTCTTAATAAACTGGTCATTCCTTGAAAACTTCAGATTAATAGGTTTGGTCATCTTTAATACCAAATTAGTAATTTGCTTTTGAAATGAACTTTATCCGGAGACTTCTCCAGATCCATTACACTTCTTCGCACACCACAAACAAGTAAGTATGGCAAATAATGGAGAGTTTTATAGGGGAACAGGAACCCCTCCTTTCAGTGGTGAACTCAAGGAAACTTCAGTGGTTTGGGCATGTAATTAGACAGAAGAACAGCCTGGCAAACACTATATTACAAGGAGGGACAGATGGGGTACGAAGGAGAGGCAGGCCGGTCAAAACCTGGATTGAAAACATAAAAACCTGGACTGGGATGAACTTCAACCAGCTCATAAGAACAGCTGACGATCGTGAATTTTGGAGAGTTTGTGACGTGTCATCATGTCGCTCCAACGGCCCTCAAGTTATGAGACATAGACAGACAGACAGACAGACAGACAGACAGATAGACAGATAGACAGATAGACAGATAGACAGATAGACAGACAGACAGACAGACAGACAGACAGATAGATAGATAGTAATTTAATGAGGTCAGATGACTGAACCCTAACAATTGTCTCCATCACTTAGTGTCTGGTTGAATTACCTGCAGGTTCGGCCAGAGCTTCATCAATTTTGTGGGAGTTAGGAGACGGGTCTGCCTCTGGGGCTTCTATGTCCTATGTTTGATGACAAGGTCAAGAACAAGAATGAAAATCGAATAGAGATAATAAGTCATATTTAATCCTCACAAGATGGAAACTGACAGTGAATTAAGAAGACATTCTGCTGAATAAGTCGTCTCCCTGTTTACATACAGCAAGTCGTTAAAAGTGAAATACTTTACCACTGACAGAATTGTCACAATGAGTACAAATCAATCTATCAAATAAAGGGAACACAGTTGTCAGTATATGGCAGCCATTTTCTCTCCTTCAATGCCCTTGTGTTTCATATCTTTCAGAGTATGCTCTCATAGAGTTACCATTTCATCGTTTATTATTTAATATAAAAT
>KN896865.1:2238-15508 GCA_000934455.1 Apostichopus parvimensis
GGATTTTGAGTATTAAAAAAAAAAAAAACATGCAGTCGTGTTGATTGGATTGAATAATATTTCACTCACCATCTGCCTGCAATTGTTCTTGCTTTTCCATGTCATTGAACCCAAAGTATGTTTTTTTTTACTGACATTAAACTATTAGTAATGTTACTCTTCACTGTTTCAAGATAGCAATATTTATAGCATAGGCTGTCATGTGTGCACATAAATATAATAATGTTAGGCATCTTGACAGTTTATAAATTAATACAAGAAAGATGTGCATGGAAGGAAGTTGCCCTTGCATTGTGAAAGAGGCTATCAGGTTATAATTTAGGGTTCAAATTTTTTGTTGTAGTTTGGAAGTCTCTGAATTTTGTCTTTAAAAAAAATACTATAGTTTTTGTGTACAAAAACTGCCATATAACATGTTTTGCGACGCAATACAGGATAATATTCAGTATTCCCTGACTATCATTTTATATATTTAAATATAACAAGTGTTATGCATATTGACAGTTTACAAAGCACTCAGCACTCCTTAGAATGTGGTAGTGCATAGTGCATACACAATGTCTAAAGTTGCTATTTTATTTTTCCAACATCTTCTCTTTCCTAGTAAAAGCTCGACAGCTACAAATGTTGAGGCATTAACCAAGAAATTGGATGAACTTGAACTGGACACCACACAAAGAAAAAGATTGGAAACTTTTTTGAGGATTAAAGCAAGCATCCTCCATAACGGTGAACTTTGTGCAGATGACTTTGAAAAGTTGGAGGATTTGGGTGCTGGTAATGGAGGAGTTGTCACCAAAGTTAGGCATTTATCAAATGATATGGTTATGGCAAGAAAGGTAAGCTTATTCTTGGTAATGCTTTGTTCTGTTAGTAATGTATATTTCCCTTTTTGATTAGGTTTTATAACTTCCAAAAGGATGACATAGGTAATTAGCTTGTTGCAAAAGTATGTTATGTAAATACACAAGTAAAAAATGAAGAATTCAATTTAATACAATAATGATAATGGTAGCCAAACGACCTTCAGAGCTGGTTTTTGGCTGACCAAACAGGAATTCAGATGTCTTGGATGATTGCATGATCGTTAAAATTTTATCCCGTAATAAATCATCACCAGCAACTACATGTAGATCACAAAACCACAGATGGGGGTTGGGGATGGAAGAGTAATGAGTGGTGTTGATGATGATGATGAATTCTTCTGTTGTGTTAAATCCTCTTTAAGAATTCCAATGTTAACTAAAAAAAACAAAACTGATCTGTAACCCAGCACTCCTTCTTGGTACTTACTATTGTGCAGCTAAAAATAACGCAATATTTAATGTGGATGTACAGTACTGTGATCATGATTGTTGAATACTGTAATATTTACTACACCATTTTACAAACCACATATTAAAGAAGGTCGAGACTGAATCTATAATGAGGCTTGAACTTGTGTTCTGAATGCCTCGTTTAATTTAGAACAAAGTTTGCAACAAAGAAAGTGTATCCAGTAATGTAACTACAACAGCACTTTACATCATTTCTCGACAATACTGCCTTTTTTACATTAAGCAAAAGAAAATGAATAGTTATCCAACATTCAACAGATGTATGTTTGAAAGAGAACAGCTCTAGAATTTGAAATAGTGAAATACTAACGGATCAAGCCAAATAATTTTTGGATCTCCATGTTATGGAGTTAATTACTGACTCGTCCATGTCTGAATTATGTCAAGTCCAATCTTCAATCAATGAACCTAAGAGTTTTCGAAGCCCTGCAAAGCATCCTGATGACTTTTATCTTCCGTTTCTCCGACAGTTAATCCGACTAGAGATAAAACCAGCGATAAGGAACCAAATCATTCGAGAATTGAAGGTCTTACACGAATGTAACTCGCCATACATCGTCGGCTTTTATGGAGCATTCTACAAAGATGGCGAAATCAGCATCTGTATGGAGCATATGGTAAGCATGAATCTTGAGACAAAAAAGGTGACTCAAAATATCGGAGCGGATACTTTCTCGTACTCTCCACATTTGTGATGTTCCGTTAGACATTTTTCTGTTCCGATTTGACCGCCAGTGCATACAATTAAAGGTTATTAACCACTTCCTTTAATTGGATGGAAGTGGGAAGGTAAAGTAATGAAGAAATGTGAGAAGACTGATGTTTACAATTCTGTTAGCTGTAGGTATGTCGACCTGGACCTTCATTTTCTGGTTGCTGGTATAGTGTGGGTTGTAAACATGAAGAGGTGTTATAGCACTACTGTATATGATTACCTCACTTCCCATCTCATAAATGAAGCCTTCAAGTCCAAAAATGTTGCAGTAAATTGTTAAGATTGCGTCCATCAACGTCATTGTTTTTGGGTTTGATAAAAATGTCACTGTGGTCATTGGAAAACCTTGTTTAGGGTTTTGGGTGAAGGTTGAATATTGAGATTATCACTGATCAGGTTAGGTTTGAAGATGTATTAAAGTATCTTTACAAGATACTTATTAGGTGTGAACATTAACAGAAGTGCTGTTATAACATTTCTGTGCTATCTTTGAAGTACAGCAACAGTTGACATACTGCAAGTTGCACATTACAGTACATGAATTGTTTTCAGTATGAAGGAAAACATTTCAGTTAGATTTAAACTATCTGTATGGAATTTAAGTATGTGTCACTGTTATTTATGTCTGAAAATTATTGTTTTGATATTTTAAAAACAGTTATTAGACATAAAAATATACCAGGAATTTAGGCCATTACAAACTGTAGGCTAGACCTAGCCTAGGCTTCACATTCTATGTATATACTGTACTGAAAGAAAGAAAAACAATATCTATGGGAGTCATGGTCCATATACAGTAGATTACTGTAATAGAAGATATAGTATGAATGTGTGTTTCCATAGTCTGATCAATGAACAACAACCCCTCAAAAAATTGAGGACTATTTGGAACAGCAAAGAAGTATTTATCGCTCGGGTGGAGGTCCACAGGATCATACTGAAGTGATGAAGTGTTGAAACGATTCCTCTACTATGACTGTCCCCAAAGTTTGGTGCAAGATCCAAAAAAGTGGGTTGTAAAAAGTTACTGGTGTTTTGCTGGATTTTTTCCAAACCACAGATAATTAATTCCCAGATTTTGGAGATTGCTAATGGAAATCGACCAAGCTATTCTTGTAACATCAAACCATCAATTAAGCTAGCTTTTATGCATTCTTAGCATCAGTTCTGAGGGTCGGGTCTGTGGCTCAGTCCCCATGGAAGATCCAGGGTCATGTTTTTAATTAATAGTATGCAGACTGCTGCACTGGAACACCAAATTTTAAATTTATTATGCTCAAGTGGAAGGTAGCTAGCTTGCTTTTCAACTTTCAAAACCAATTGAGGACCATTGAAACTCAAACAGTCCTCATGGAAGATCCTGGGTCGCGTTTTTAAAATAATAATTTGCAGACTGCTGCACTGAAACACCAAATTCTAAATTTATTATGCTCAAGTGGATGGTAGCTAGCTGTTCAACTTCAAAACCAATCGAGGACCATTGAAACTCAATCTATTTGTAATCTTGCTAAATATAAACCTGCTAACAGGGGCGTAGCGAGCAGGGGGGTGTGGGGGGGTGTCACACCCCCCCAATAATTTGGTCGCTGTCGGCAAATTTTGGGTCTGTCGGCAAATTTTGGGTCGGCTTTCGGCAAAAGGAGAAAAGGTGAAGAGAGCGGAAGGGGAAGAAAGAAGGAAAGCTGAATAGAGAAAAGGAGAACGGGAGCTTCTTCCGTGCCAAATTTGACTTAAATATGCACCAGATTGCATCTAAGGACGTTTCAAAACTAAAAATGTTCCAAAGGGGAGGGGGAGACCCCTCCCCTTAGACCCCTCCCCCATTTCAGTCACCACTTCCAGATCCGTCGGCAAATCAAATTCTCCACACCCCCCCAACAAAAACCCCTTCGCTACGCCCCTGCCTGCTAAATATTGGTTGTTCAGGCATAAGACCTTTTCTGTATAGACACTTGATGATAACCTTTGCATCCATTATTTACCATTCAGACTTTTTGTATGAATGATCTTGAAGGAGAAATGGCAAACGTTATTGGCAACTATTATTTAATGGTTTGACCAGGAGGCATCAATTGAAGATGAACACATTTTTGATCACTGCTGATATTCAAATGATAGAATAGTGCAGTTACATTAATTATAACAGTTGAGAAGTATGTGTGATCACATATGAATGTAGAATGCAGTGGGTGGTAACAGTTTTTTTGCATGATCAACATAAATGGTATCTATATGGATAATAAACAATAACAAAAAATCTTCATTTAGTATTTTCAAATCCATGCCCAGTATAGTAATGAACGCAGGACTCTGCGTTTGGAACGCTATCTTTAAGTCATGGACGCAATTCTTCAAATTTCTTGCAGGGAGGGGGGGGGTAGCAAATTGTTTTTAGGGGGGAAACAAACCCCAAGTGCACACACTCACAGCTAGGCCTATGCTAACATAAAAAACAGTTTTTTGAATGAATATCTTTCTTTTCCAAAAAACAACTAACTTCTTCCAATCCTTTGTATAGATGATTGAATTTGTTTGAAAAACAAATAAATCATAACAATCAACGTCAAAGTACAGAGTTTAAAAAAATCCCCATTATTGAACACAAAATTAACGCAAAGTTTGTTGTTTAAATGCAGCTACTTGTACTTAACTGTCCCCTCTGTAGAGATAGGAAAGTTTGTGTTATAGGCTATCATATACATTGTGCACTCAAATATCATAACTTAGGCCTCGTTGACACATATTTCAACAAGAAGCCCTCATGGTAGGAAGTTGTAGTTGAATTGTTTCTAAGAATATCATGTATCGTTGAATCATTGTTTTGATCACCAAATGTTATTAGTTGAGACAATTTATGAATTGTGTGGGAAGCTAACATAGATCTCTGATCCTGAAAAGGATTGTTCATCTCACAGTTTAGTTTGTTTCTTCTCTCTGCATTGAGAGTTGCTGATCAAATTAAAATGTGCATTCATACCACAGTACTTAATTTCTTCATCGCAAACTGCATAAATCTTCAGTTAAATCTTTTTAAAGAGGGGAAAACTACTTCATACTTTGTCAAAAGTAGCCACTGGCGCTTGAGTATTTAATCGACATTGTGTAAAAAGTTATTTACATACTGTAATGGGAAAGGGGTAAGAACTGGCTGGGGTTGGGCCAACGTGCCGATAGTGGAAATTTGTTAAACTTTGAATAAAACTGAAGAGTAATTAGCAGCGGCCTTGGGCTTCCAGCTGAGCAGCTGTCTTCATATCAACGTCTACATGGTTAATAGCTGGGCTGTATCATTTAGGACATAATGTAATTTCACAGTAAAGATGTGACTACAGTATAAAGTGAAGTCTAGCCTAATTGAATGGTTTTAATGGAGCAAGTTATTATATATAGTGATTTGACTGATTTCAAACTGATTATGCCATTTTTAACTCATGGCAGACATAGAAGTAAGTTCATACTGTAGTTAAGCATAAATTACAAATACTGCAATAATTGGTTTATTTGGTTATTATGAGTTGGTCTGTACAGTAGGTGGGAAGTGTACTTCAGTTGCATTTTGCAATTTTAGAGTTCAGATATTTAATTTTACTTCCTTTATTGCATTTTTTTTGTCTGTAAAAGAGGAACATAATCTTAACTGAAAACAAGAGTCTATAAATAGATCATGAATCAGGATGTGACCAAGCATTTATTGATTTTGCTTTGACTATTAAAGGATGTTGAAGACTGTAAAAATAACCAACTGCTATTAGTCCAGTTTGTGTTTCTAAAACGCTTTAATTTTGAGAATTGATACTTCAATCGGCTATGGTTCATCAACTAAAGAAGAAAAACGAGAGAGTTGGGCTGTGCCAGGGGTGTTTGAAACTGAGCGCAGTGCTGAAATGTTACCGGGTTAGTAGGTAACAGTAAATTCCCAAACCAGTAAGTTTTAGGGAAATGGTACAAACATTGTTGTGAAGTCAAAGATTCACTTTTGAGTTGAATACATATCCAACCTACAGTAGGTGGACCACATACACCATAGATCAGTGTGCAGATTTGTCTATTTGCAGAAATTATGGCTGTTCAAATTAAATGAGATTTAAAAACACTCAAAATTTTTGGCATTCCAAAATTCCACTCCTTACTTTAAAAGTTGATTTATTCACAGATAAGGATTAAATAACTTTAAAGGAATAACGACTTCAGGCAGGGATCAAACACAACTTATATTATTCAGTAACCTCAAAACTATCTAATACTTGATATTTGAGTTAACCGGTTCTTGTTTGACTGAATACGCTCACTTTGAAAATTGGCTCCTAAGGCCTCGCCACAATACACAGTAAGCTGCCATTGATTACATAATAGGCTTGAAATTCCATATTGATGATGTCAGAGAGGAACAACTCTCTTTGAAGCACTTAAACGACCAATTTGCGATGGCACTGACATATTATGACACTTCAGCGATGGAACCTTGTTATCCACAGCTGTTGTTGCTAGGGCTAGAACTTTAGAAGGCCTTGATATTTCCTATAAGCCCAACGCAGTTTAAAATATTAACGAGGCACCTGAAGGTCATAGTTACGCAAAAATCAAGATTTCTGTTTTCTTAATTTTTTTGTTAAAAAGAAGACCTAGGCTACGCTAAACAAGCACACTGAAGTTGGGCCTAGGCTACGCTAAATTAACAGTAACAATGTAGTCTGGCTGTAACATTTAGCATACTGTATAGCGTACCTTGCCAGACTTAGGCTTACTTCATATCCAATTCAAATGGAATGTTCCTTGCGTGGCCACGAATGGTGTTCCTCATCACTAAGGTAGCTCTTAGTACCGCTTTATTTTGGCAAACGGTTTCAAAGCCTGTATTGACTGTTAAACAGCCTTCTGGGGATGAAAGAAGCTTCGCAAAATTATCCACTTCGTGGCATCAAACACACTCCACCTCCGTAGGCATTATCGCACAGTTGCCACACGTACACCAGTTAATGTTTCCAAGCCTCGGTGGACGAGCGGCTTGCCAACACGATCCTCTTCTTGTAGTGAGGCCTTAGGAGCCAATTTTCAAAGCGAGCATATTCAGTCAATCAGGAAGCAGTTAACTTTAGAATCGAGTTTTGAGGTTACTGAATAATATAAGCTGTTTTTGCTCCCTACCTTCGTTATTCCTTTAAGTTAAGGTGAATGAGCTTTCTCAGTCCTGTTGATTACTTACTAAGAAATATTTTGGAAATATATTTGAAATATTTTGGGCAGTCTGGACATACAGTAGTCAATCCGTGATGTCACAGCCATGTTCGTAAGCGTTCAAAATATTTGGGGATAGCACTGGTAAGTTTCAAATGTCATTTTCTCTCAAATCTCAGTAAATCAGATTAGGTATCTGTGAGATGCTCTGTTGAAGTATTGTTTTGTATTTTTCTGGCTATGTATCATTAATATATGGAAAACTATTCTTCTAACGTTTAGTACTGCACTGAGGAGGTAATTCAATAAGCTAAAAAAGTGAGGGGAAAATGTACTGACAATATTGTGTATGGCATTGAGGAAAACAAGGATTCTTCTTAACGATGGTTGGGGGGGGGGGGCAGCAAGAAGTATCATATGTGTTGCCATTTTAGCAGACTGGGCTGTTATGTTAACGTGTATGTTATACCATGCACATGTTAATCAACCGTGAGGGGATGGGGATGGGAGAGGGGGGATTTGACCTAGATACTTGTAAGCTGAATCTGCTAAAGTGGTAAAGGCCTGACCGTTACACAGACATGATGACTAATGTGTCTGGAATTTACAGTTGAAGTTAGAAAGTTTGTCAGATTTTGAGCAAAAAAACGAAAGCTGAGGTTCATGTGCCGATTCGAGTCGATGAGCGCTGGGGTGGCTGATATTAAGAGAACTGGGCATTACCCACCGTGGCTACTAGCCTGCACACTTTCCAAAAGTCTACTGTATTTATATCTCAACTTATCTGTAACTGTAGACTGTATGGCATGCAACTGGCTGCTTTAAGAATGAATTTTGGCAACGGAAAGTCCTACCCTCAAAACTGGAACGCCTTTTTACAGAAATAAGATCTGAGTGCTTCTTAGAAACTGGTACTTGATCAGTTCACCAGATCTACATATATAGGAAAAATAGTCTTGTTAGATATAGTGTGATGTAGATATAGGTTGAGATATAGGTTGAGCGGACGCAAACATTTGTGAAAATGTTGCGTCAAATTCCTAGAAAGAGTACCGGCCTTTCCTCATAAAACCAACCTTGAAAGTTATAGATATCGACTGATCCAGAAATATTCACATGAACTAGAATCAGTGTGATGTAGACCTCACAAATGGTACTGTATGTGCTTCGTAAAAATTGTTACCAATTTGAAGACCAGGTTCTGTAGATGGGAAAGTGCAGCAGGATAGAGGAGACAGGTAAGTATTGTCGTTTGTAACTATCCAAACCAGTAAGTTTGGAATACCTATCTTTCTGAATTTTCCTAAATACTCATTTCAAAAAGAGTAAATAATAGCTTGAAATTTAAGCAAGGTATCCAACTATTCGTCCATGATCATAGCATATAAGTACAGGGTTTCCAATCAGCTACTGTAGACTGTATGAAGTCTTCCTAAACCCTGGGGATGAACTATGTACATATTTATATTTTATACTACATTTATTAAGACGGTTGCTCATCATGCTGTTGTGGGTGCTATATTCAGTCTTCTTTTCAAGAAGGGAATATGTTACGAGATGGAAGGTATAGTTCTAGTACCTCCATTTGTGAGGTATTAAAGCAACTAGAGAGAATTTAATTGCCACTTAGTCCATGTTGACCACCAGTAATTACTTGAAAATGTCAAATGGCTTAAAAACTAATTATGGAGCATACTGTGTGTGACCTTGCACCCAATAATTGCATTACTAAGGCGTTTGCAAATCCATGTGTACTTGGTTGCTACCTGTGATTAAGTGATTCAAGCTATTTAATTATTTTGACATCAAAAAGTTCTCGAGCCACAGAGCTAGGTGCCCACACCTTCTATATATACAGGGTATATATTGTACAGTGAGTAGTGTCTGATTGTGGACATCATATTTTATTACTTGCATACTTATTTACCTCCTCACTAGTGATACAGTAGTAGCTATTTCATTGCAATATATAAAGTATACAGTGTTTACTGTATATTAAACGTATATATATTTTTATGGTGTAGCTTCAACATTTCTAAAAGGAGGTTAGGTTCAAGTGTAGTAACAGAGAAAATAAAATAAAACTGATAGGCTTTGGCCTACCAGATATTTGCAAGCCATTCACTTTCTTCAGTTTATTGCAAAATTGCAAAATGAGCGAACGTGATCCTCCAATAAGCTGTAATAATCGACAACAGTATCCCCGCTCCTAATATGTTTACACTAAAATGTACCTTACTCATTACTGTACAGTACTGTACTAGGGTGAGCATATTACAGACAGAATGTACCAACAAAGGTGAATGACGTAGAGATCGGGGAATAATTCATCTGACCAGTACGGCATGTAGCGATACCGCCAGATGGGCGTGCCATCACACAGATTAAATGGCAAGTTGTGTACAGTAGCAATATTTGTGCGCAAAATCCATATTGAAATTCAAAGTGTTATTACTATACATTAAGTTTCTTAATAGGAAACAGAATAAAAAATTTCCTCAAATTTCCAAACACTTTGTTGTTCACATTACTGTAAAACTTATTCCCTCTGTACAAAGTGTTGCCCAGAATATTATAGAAGAAAGGTATAAAAGGTATCTAGGTGTAAATGAAGTGCAATTTGCAGAAATTAGTTGTCAAAAGGGTAATACCTAAGGTTAAGGGTGTTTTTATATCCACAATTAATTATGATATGTTGTTGACTGTTAAACAAAAACCTAGTAGTACTATCAGTACTCTAGGATGTACTTCTTTTTCATTTGAAGAAAGGTCCCTTCAGTAGACATCTGAAGTTCATTAATGAACGTGGCCTGACTATAGTTGGTGTAAGAGCCCGAGCCACCCCGCACCACCCCCCACCACCAACCCCTGCACATCCCCCTCACCCCTGCACAACCCGCACCCGCACCCCCGCACGCTACACGACTGATCATGACCTGATGTAACTTGACTGTCGTTACGTGGAAAATCGTGGATAGTCTAACATTGTGCTTGGGTTTAATACTACTACGACTGATCATTTTGTGTCAGTTTCTTTAATCGCATTGGCTTCGATTGGGAAAGCGCAATGTACGTGTAACTTCTTCCTGACTGGCAGACGTGCAGTGTACCAGGGTTCACCACTGAAACTGTACAGTTTTAACAGATGTAACCAATCACAGGTTAATAAATTTGCATGTGACCTAAACGAGCTCTTGTCATTAACAGCAAACAGTGGGTAATTGTGTGTACTGATCGTTCGGACAGTGTGTTGGCGTCAGTCGTACATGACTATTTAATCTTTACGATTAAAGATTTTCCACGTAATGACGGTCGAGTCGGGTCGGGAACAGTCATACAGTGTGCGACGGGCTTAACACACAGTGTGTTACTGTGTAGGTCTGTCATATATGCAACACAAGCAAACGTTTTATGGTTCAAGTTATTTAACGTTTAAACAATGGATTAAATAGATTTCTCTTGGATAAATTGATGTAAATGTCATCAAAGTGTGCTCTGATTTACAGTAAATATGAATAATAAAAGAACATGTTTGGGATTGAGTTATAAGATATCATAAAACAATGATTTAAATATAAAACGTTTCCACATATATACGGAGGAGTGTATGTCACAATCAACTGAGGAGCATTTCAGAGCACGAGCACTTTTTTTTATTGTGAATAACCGGAGAGATTATGGAAACCTTTAAACTGGATTACTATCTCTCAAATTTGTACTAAAATTGACTAAAATTTTACCGACAATGATCCTTTAATCGGGCAGCTAAAATTATAGGTTAACCAGCAACTTTATGAAAAGCTTTGAAGTACAACAATTCTTAAGCAGTAGATGCAGAATTTCTCAAAATGTTCTCAAAATGCACATACTTTAATGTACAGTAGATGTACAATTCTGTTCTTATGATTAAAATGTCAAAATAATAAAGGCAAGATCTACCCTTAGAGACAAAATATACAATATTCCCCCCTCCCCCCCCCACTCTCTACACCACTCTAGCATCCATCAAATTCAATATGCTTTAAAGTTTTACGGATCTGTATCAACAGCCGTGCTGTGAAAGTCTCAGCCTAATTTAATTTTCATTTTATTGTGTCACTAGGCCTTAACAGTTGCCTCATATCAATACCCTTGGTGATCCTTGTCTGTGGAAAGACTGTGATGATGTAAACTTAATGAATTAGATAAAATTGATTAATGTACTGTAGTGTCTCTGATCCTGTTTCGCCATTCGAAAAAAAAAAAAAAAATGCCTGCGTGCAAAGAGGTCATATTGCTGACTAGCGTACCCTTGACATAATACATTGTATCGTCATACTGTGCTTGCATCAACATGAATAATGATGGGCTAGGTCTTCCTTTGCGTTGCGGTTTGCATTCAAGTTCAATCAGAAGGGTTTTCCCATGTAAAAGAACCGTTGAACCGTGGTGAAGCCATATAAGGTTAACCATTCAAGTTTCATTGCAGATTTAAGAAGGCACAACCTCCAAGTTTGTGATTGGATTACTAGCAAATTTGGTTGTCAAGCTTTTCAGATTGAAATAAAAAACTGTTTAAAAAAAAACAAAAAACTTTATCTTGAAAATGAGGCACTATAAACTGATTACCCCAGAGAAAAGACAGCATTTGCATTGATTGTGTAGTACACTAGCAATTTGAAACAGATCCTGTATGAAGTGCTAACAGTGTACAGCACTATGTATATGGGTTATGATTTCAATAACTTTTCCTGAAATATCGCCATAAACGTAAAGTATTCTGTTTTAACAAACTCATGATTTCTAAGAAAAGAACTACAGTAGTTGTTTTGGCTCATTTCCCTGAGGGCACTTTTTTTTTGGGCATTAAAGGTGATAGGAAATAAGAAGTTTGTTTCATTCATATCTTTTAAAACCATGGCATATTGCAAGAAGTCACTTGGTCTCTCTGTGACCAGTTGGTACTGTATGTGCTATTATATAAACCGCTCATAGTGCCAAACTTTTCACATTGTTGTACTTTCCATTAATATGCAGTTAGCAATTGCATATTTACTACAGTATGTAACAATTTTTTGTATATTTTTTATGTATGTAACAAGTTTTTTATTTTTATGTATGTTTTTTTTTAAATGAATGTGATTCATTGTAAGACACCTGTCTGCAGATACAAATTGGCATGCTCTACCATGAAGTGAAATATAGGGAGATCTCCCTATCTGACTGAGTTTTAATATCAATGTAAGCATGAGCAAGCGTGTCACAGTGTGAATATCAATCCAGTGTGTGTGTGTTATGTTGTATGTACAGTAGGGTTTTATATTATGTCATAAGTAACTGTGAATCACCACAAATGATATTTGTGGTGATTGGACGAAGTAGTAAGGCAACGACAACTGTATAATTCAAAGAATGTTAATTTATTTTTGACCTGGAAGAGCTGAATGCAATCTTGTCCAGGGTAAATGCTGGACGGTCCGGCAAATTCGGAGCGCTGTCCTTCCGTCTGGCACGATGTCTCGCTGGACGTCTCGCTGGACGTCTTGCTGGACGTCTCGCTGGACTCTTGTATATTTACAGTATGTCTGACATTTCCGATGAAGGGATTTGGAAGCAAAACGTTTGATAATTAACTGCACTTGTAAAACTCTACTTTTACAGGTACTCTTCTGACTTCTGTACATGTATGAATGGACATACAGTAGTATATAAATGCATTCATTTACCATTGCATCATGTGCAAACAAGTAAATTTTCATTACAGTTGATAAGATCTTTTCATTCTCCATATTAACTGTATGGAAATTGTGCTTACTTTATATTCTGTGCAATTACAAGTATTAATAAGCATCGTGAAGCACGTAACCTAGCCGCAGGGTTTCCCACAAGCTTTGAAACATGGTTTATGACCAGCAGCCCATGTCAATTTGTCACGCAGTCACCTGATTGGGGGGGGGGGAGGTGGGGCTGGGGCTACACTTAAGGAAAGAATGAAGAATGGAAAAGGGGCCCACTGACATAATTTCCTGTACATAGGAATGTACAGTATGCAATATGCAATCCC
>JXUT01143204.1:0-10218 GCA_000934455.1 Apostichopus parvimensis
TATATGAAAAGATCATAAAAGTTTTTAATTTTTGAAGTAGTCACCTCACTATCTTGAGGAAGTCCATTGTACCAACCAACAAAATTTCTTGCTGATATGACACCCTCTGAGTCTTCACCGGGAATGTCAAGCCTCCTGTCACTAGCTGCACCATATGCCTATCAGAAATAGGACAAACAGAGATGATGATAAGCTTACAAGCACTGAAAACCTTAAAACTTTTAAAATTTACTTTTAATAAGAACTTGAGCATGCAACCTCATATTTCTCCTAAGGTAGGCATAATTCCATTCTAAATAATATATTACAGTATCTGTTTCCTGTGGCTATTGACAAATAGGTTCTTATTTAAAAGTCATAACAGACAGCAATTTTCCCTTTGAAAGACAACCAGGCCATAAACTAAAGAAATCAATCTAGCAGTACTTTGAATCATCAGAAACTACTAGAATTGGCAACCTATGTATCATGACACCAACTTGGTCATGTGCTTAAAATATGTTTCATCTGTCACCTCCAGTCCAGACTCCAGTGTTAGTGGGCTTGTCAGTCCTCCTCCACTGATTAGGACAAAATCTGTAATTATACCCTTCAAGTAAGCCAATACTGGAAAACCTACCAAAGCAGCCTGCCAATGGTTTGGTAATATGTAAACTTTGCTTACTGATCAATCCTGTCATATGCTCCACAGCCAAACATTTGAGCTTTTAGAAAACACTGACTAGTCATGTACGTCTCTTCAACACTTCAAATGAAAATTCCAATCAGCAGTCATGTCTATGTAGAAATAGCTGGTTAGGCTTCATTACTAACATATAAACCATATCCCACAACATATGCTCACTCCAAATAACTACTGCAATGATACATTAACATGCTATCCACTGATAATTCTTGCCTATGAAACAATTACTTAACATTTATTAATAGCAGTATCAACCTCCTTGATGCTTGAAAGTAAGCAAGGCTGGGTCTGTCTGATCTGAAAGTGCACAATGCAGGCCTAGGCTAAATGTTAAAGTTTGAATTGGAAGTAACAGACTTTCCAAAGTTTATCAATTAAAACAGCAAGCTAAAAATGTACATGAGGTTAAAGTGTATTTGAGTGCTGGCCAAATTTGTGGTACATAAAAACAAATAGGTGTCTTATGCAATGATTCAATTAATAAATTCATGCCAGTTGACACATATTTGGCTCAGAACAGCTCAATAACTTACCAATACGACAGCACTATAGCCATTAAGCAGTTCTTTAACAGTGACATCTGTTCCAATGTTTATATTACCCAGGAAATTGCAGCGACCACTTTGAGCTAGATTTGTAAATTGGTTGATAACATTCTGAGTTGAAAATAAAATGTGAAAAAAAATGTTCATAAATGAGACAAATGCTTAATAGTAAAAAGACATCACCAAAACCAATGTTATTTTTCTAGTTTTAAAGATCTGATAGAAAAATTGTATTAAAAAAGAAAAGAAACAATAATAACAACATGGCACAGAAATACACCTCAACTGGTTGTTCCATCTCCTCTGCTGTGATCAATATTTGGATACATTGTTAATCTACACAAATAGAGCTGAATATGTATGAGAACCACAATTCTGGCAGTGAGGGCTTGTGAAACTCACAACAACATAACAATTGTAGGCTGAAGGAATATCCAAATGTGTTTGGAAAACCATCTCTTGCTCGCGATGATTACCATACAAACTGAACATGTTAAATATTTTGCAATGTGCAAAAGTCTCTACAGATATTCCAATATTGTCTGACCTATCGAGTGTTGCGTTCAATACAAGTCTTTCTGGCAAAAAGGAAGATTTTGATTCAAAGCAACATTGAGTTAGAAAAGAAAGTTTTGTTAAAACATTCTTTTGGAGACAGCTTCTTATGAATTTTATGTAATAAAACTTCTGCTTGAGCAAAATATCTATGCACAAATTACAGCATAAATATGATTGCATAGTGTTGTGAAGTACAGTCTGCTTGCATCTGATTCGATGGTTAACATGGAGAACTCAATATAAGGTTATTCACCCCTTTGGTTGCTTCACCTCAATCACTCCCCACATGCACTTAATCTACGGTTAAGTTTCGCAGAATATCATATTTTTTTATTCTAAGACGGTTTGCATGATCAATTCTGCCGATCTGTCCGGGATCTTTTTCAGTTCCTATGTTGTCATGATTGGCACTTGACAAAGCACAAATTCACTCGTATTAATGTTTGTAGGTGTGAGCTATTGATAAACCAATATTGTGGAGTAGGTATTAGTAACACAGATCAGTTACTATCCTCCAGCAGGCAGGTAAGGGTTAATAAAGTCCACAGCTTTAAGGAGAGAGCAGAAGACCTTAAAATTGATATTCAGATCATCAAATCTCCCACTCAAAATATTTTTCTGTTCCAATTCATCTTCATATTTAGGAGTATAATTGAATTAACCACTGGTTGAGAAACAAGAGGGGAGAGTGTAAGTTCTGCTCAAACTAACATAAAACTTTCCCCATTTTTATTATTGCAGTCTCTGAGGCTATTTTTGAGACAATTTTGCCCCTGGGCTTAGATTAAGTATCACTCTGTTGAGTTGCAAGGGTTGTTACCCTATATGTCATGAATTTTACACTCTAATTATGGTTTATAATGCTATGTTGTACATGACTGAGAAAGGCATCTAGACCAATTCAAGCACACAATGATATGGAATGAGGTCTCTGCTTCAATTTTAGAGATGGAGAAGGAAATACACCGACAGACACTTGTAATCTCTTGTAAGTTTGAAGGTTTTGAAACACAGCTGACAATGTTGACAGCCTGCAATGGTACACATACATGCCCAACATTCAATGTAATCCTTGAGTATTGGTACTCTTAAGATACAAAAGTACTGAAGGTTATTTTAGATCCACCGAGAAAACAGGAACAAATTAACTGCTTATAGCTTGACAGTCTATGTTCTCTGTACAAACATTTTTAACAGCAAATACTTCGTTTGAATTTACAAAGATAGTACCCTAAAGCTCTCCAGGGTTCCAAATTTAAATATTACTTTAAACATAAAAAGGAGATGAAACCAATTAACGCTACATACTGCAATAGAATCTATATATACATTAGAATTGATACCTTGACTTCAGGATGGTCTGGTGCAACACCGTACCTGACGAGCCCAAATGGAACAGGTAACTTCTCTAAGATATCCACTGAAACATCTGGATTATTCTACAAATGAAAAAATTCCCAGTGAAAGAGATAATTGTCATGCAAATACAATCAACAGTTTACTTTAACTTTTAAAAAAACCCAACAAACTTGATTTCAATTGAATGCCTGTTCAAAGATATCCACATACATAAGGTAACACCTGGGCATGAATTACAATGATTGACAGGTTTAAGAATGACTAAAGTGTTTAAGTGGTGGTATATGACTCTCCTACCAAAATGATACAATGTAGTGAACTGTCTGAAAGCTCTATCAAGCATTTACACATCATACAAACAAAATAGTTTATAGATGAATTTCAACATCATTTCATCCTTGACAAAGAATGTAACAAGCTATGTTATTGCTTGGGACCATAACATTTACAGAATTGATTTTGTCTTTCTTGTCAGGAGTTGACCTAATGGTCTGTGCTGAACTCAGAGGTCTAAATAATCTGTTTTGTTGATTTAAAGGACAAACCTGAACCAGGACTTTTAAATGTAGTGCACTGATTTACATATCAAATTTGTTTTGGTGCATAAAGTCATCCTTCAATGCAGGTGGATGTTTTGATAATACTTGACAGAGGACCACAGAATGGGATTCCACTCGACTGGATTAAAATCGAATATATTCAAAAGAGAAAAGTATATACATGAGGCAGTGTTAACACAACTTTCTGATTCTACGTCGGTATTTGTAGGCCGGATGGTAAAGCTGTGATGAATACATAGATATTAAATTGTCATGGATAGTCAGTTTGATTCCCATTAAGTAAAGTCGCAACCATAAAAGCAATGTGTGGGTTTTTGCAACATTTGTTTTATTCTTTATTTGTTTTATATTGAGAAAGAGGGAGGGGGGGGGGGGGGGGGGGGTAAACAAGACCTTCCTATTCTATTGCCAATAAACATGACGCTTATTTTCTTCTCATTTCAAATATAATGATCATAGCAACGATAACGCAGGTAGTTAGTAAGGGATGCACAAAATGATATATACCTGCATCATTGCATACAAAAAAGGAAATGCCATTAACAGGACTATATGTCTTTTGACTTTAAGCCTTGATCAATGAAAACACTTTGGTGAACAAATGATTTCATGTTTGTCTTACTTTTAATAGTGATTGTGCAGTGTAAAATCCAGCTGGACCACTACCAACAACACAAACACGGAATTTGCTGTCTTGCTGAGATGAAAGGAATCGGACATGTCCAGTTGGTTTTCTCCATTGACATTTGTGCAAGGACTTATGCATTACAGAAGCTGTAGAAATAACAACAAATACATCAACAGAATTTGCCATTAATTTAGTGATGTGATGAGGTAAATTAACAGACTCAACAGAAATCTTGTGTAAATTCAGTACAAATTCTGTACTGCCGCAATACACTAAATTTAGCCAGAACGGTCTTCCTCCTCCTTTCCAGTAACTTCCATTCCCTCCCTTTCCCCATCCCCACATCTCAACATTCAAGGTTTACCCACCTGGTCACCATTGATTACCTTAGTGAAAATTTATTAATTTAAAAGAATATGTGATGATTGATATAGTAATTGTTTCTTCATCGAAGTCAACAAAACTGAGAGGAACAAGGTCTATGCTACATTTGGATGTTGACCCAGTACTGAGAATAATAGTTCTCCCATTCAAGCTGTATCAAATTCAGCCTATATCAGTGATGAAACATTATAATACAAAGAATTGGAATATTACTTTAATACTTTTCAAGCAATGTCTAGTCTTTCATGTGACACACATTCAAGGCTATGCTCAGCATTTATAAAAGTCTGAGTTCAACTTAGTTTGTAATCACAGGAGATCAAGTTTCAGTGTCTCTGGATTGTGTAGTCTACATAAATCACCCACTTGGATGAAGTTCAGTCTTTCATTTGGCTCACAAGTCCAGTTAACAGATCTGATGAATAGAGTCATCCCTCAAGCTCACAAAACTGCAAGTTCCAAACTGTTGCCAGTTGTGAATGGCAATGTTCACAACAAACACACACATACATGTATGCAAATCATGTGCAAGAAGTATACAGCCGAGCGATAGGCGCCGGGCGGTTGGTATGCAAGCCGACTTTTGGCACATGAATATAACAAATTCCGTATGTACTGTGTGCAACTTTCATGTTTTAACTCCAGTCTTGTGCAGAAATTCTCTTCTTGAATGCCTTCACATTAAAAGTTTTGAGTGTGCAAAGGGGGAAATAAGCTTACAAACTGCATGTAAGGGGCATAGAGGACTAATAGCTTTCTGTGAGTTTACAAGCTGAGAAGGAAGCATGCACATTTTTACACCCAATTATATTCCTTTTTTTCTTTTCTTTTTTGTTGGGGGAGGGTGGGAGGTTCATAAATAACATGATTAAATTTCCTATCCTTGAAAAGTAATTATTTTGGTCAAATGTTTCCCAATCAACTAAATTGATATTAGTATGTTCATCAACCTTTCTCCCCTTGGAGATTAACAGTCATTCACTAAAAATGCAGAATTAAGGATCCTAGCTTGACTAGCAAGGCTCTACCCACCCTCCCTGGAGCTTCCTTTCCCCCCTCCCACACCTTTATAACTGACCAGTAAACAAGCCTCTTATTGGCTTACACCATGAACTAAATTTTTCAAACCATGTTGTTGTACTCTGAAAAGTCTACACTGCACATGTATGTGGTCTTCCACTGCCTTGAACACTGCTAATTTATATCATATATATTTCACTAGCATGTTAAGTTGGCTTTTCTAGGAACTCTGCTGGGCCTACATGCCACAGTACTAGTAGACACTTCACCTATGGCTAAGGATATTGTGTGCATGTGTGGTATCAGAATGAAGTGCTTTGTTGATTAATCAGTGCTTGAAGACTAAGAATTATTGGACATTAAGTTTATTAGACTTGTAACTTAAATACAGCATGCATTAACTTCAAATTGAAGTCGACAGTTAATATGAAATTTGTAAATGTTTAGGTTAGCAGATCTTAATATACTGCCAATATATCAATTCAATCTCTATATTGTCATTTTTAAGTAGAAAATGTGTGTGTTTACTGAAATTCAATATTGACAGTTTGGGATTAGGGGGTAAGGTTGTCTTGCCTTTGTATGGTCAGTCCTATTCATCAGACAGCCAGGTGGATATGGAATCAAGACATCATTATATATTAAACTGGCTGCTGCACAAGGATGGAATAACATGTTAGGAGTCATATTTTAGTTTTTTAAGGCAAGTTCTACAGAACTATTATGCATATTCATGACATTCAGCAATAGTTAACAGAGGGTTAGTGGTGTGAATGGTATGCTCCAGATGACTGTGCAGGGAATATAAATATCTATAGTTACTATCCCTGCCCCATCCCCCCCCCCCCAATAACTTCCTTTCACTTCCATCAAATCATGTTGCAATGATCTTGCATCAATAAAATGTTGTGTTTAGCAGAATTTGTGTAATTTCAACATGAATTGTTCCAAGAACAAGCTGTATTCAGTTTAACTTTGAAAGTTATACGAAAGAAGGTCAAAAACACCTATCATATTGAATTTGTTAAGTCGCCACCATCAGAAGTTCACCATCCAGCTCTATATCCTTCACATGAAATGCCAGAAAAGAGTATATTTCTTCCCAGATATCTATCTGACAAAAAAGTTTGTCCACTAAAACAATGCACTAGTAAACCTAAAAAAAAGGGATTTCAAGTTCTTTGCTTGGACCAAGAAATGTGAAAGAAATCATTTTAGCCAAGTTCTCCAGACTTTTGAAAATATGAGGTCTTAACTTGTGATTTACTGGGGCATTCCTGAAGCTATATATTCTAACTAATGTAACTGCAGTTACCATGACCGTATAATATATTTAAAATCCATGAAAAACATAGTAATCACAGTTTTAGATAGGGGGTGATGGCAGCTAACATAAATGTTCTCCATACATACCTTAAAGACCTAAGCTATAGCTTATTCTATGCAATAGTGTGTAGTAGCGTCTTAATGACTGCTACTGTCATACGTTCGTCAGGGCAACCTTTTGAAAATGGTGACTGTGTATTAAGTCCGTCTTACACAACATTTGAAGAAATTTTGTTTTAATATTTCCCAACAGGTTTAATCTAAGTATTTCTATGCAAATTTTGAGAGAAGAAATAACAACAATATGACTATGAAATCCAGTACCTTGAAGTTGAAGTGACAGTTTATGTTAGCCCTACGCAATGCCTGGTATGATCGTCAGAAGTGACAGTTACAGTTGTAAGACAGCTCAACAACACGGGCAACTGGTAATGGAATGTGTTTCAAACTTTCTTAAGTATTGTTACCAAAATTAATCTGTACCTGTTTATGTAAGTCTTCCTGATGTTCGAGAGGTAGTGCTAGCTCTAGTCTAACTTAAGCCTAGGCCTTAGCTGTGTAGCATTAAATTATTCTGGGCTAGCCTAAGCCCTAGCCTTTAGTTATGGCATGCAATCCTAAAACTACTAGGTTACCGTCGCATGATTTAACGGCCTGCTACAGCTTGAGTTGCGTCAGTGAATACACAGGGACGAATATTGTCGCATGAAAGTAAAATAACTCGTACCCCCAACATTATAGTCTAACCCGTACTGATCTTATTTGAGATGGAATAACGCAGAAAATATTTCGTGGAAATGGTACTAACACTTTGAAATTTGGTTCGAGTGTAGGAGATGGCACAACCGCAAACCATCCGTCCTTACTATTTTAAGGCACAGCATCATTGAAATATGGGAACAAGAAAAGGAACTTGAATAGGTTTGATCCTAGGTAAACGTTGAATTCAGAAATCCGCAGGTGAAGCATTTATCTCGTGAAAGTGATTGCATAACAATTTAATGATTTCAACAGCGCGGCCACAGGCACACACACACAAAATAAGTTAACCTGTATCTCACCGTGAAATTCACAACATGCTAGTTGAACACTGACCGAATTTGGTTGACACATTATTGTGTACAGTTATGGTCAGTCACTGCTAATATATGGTTAGCAAAGTTTCCTTCCAAACTCGTGTGTTTTTGTAGCAACACGCATAGTTGACTAGTTGTTGTGTTTCGTCCCAACATGTACAGACATCAATTTGTCGAATTCTGTCTATAAAAGGAATGAATGCAACTATAGATGGTTATTTTTCCATTTATCATGAGCCGTCTGGTAAGCCGGGGTCACACTACAGCGATATCGACATGAAAACTGATCCGACATAAAAGCGCTCCTATAAATCGGATTCGGGGAACAGGTCACACTATAGCGATATAAACGCAGTGCGCATTCTAGGTAGCAACCTGTGTGCGCGCGTACGTCTGTACGTCAATGCAACTCAGAAACCTGGCAGATCATGAAATGGACGAAGAGATGCTCCTCTATCAATAATGGAGGGGGAAACTTGAAAGATGTCCACGGTACATGAAATGAATGAAAAGGAGGAGGAGCTCGGCGAGTACCACAGTCTGGTAAGAGAACTGTCTAGTCATGAGGTCAAGTTCTACAACCACTTTTTTAACCAGTTTAACCACAATTTGGACCTAGGCTAGTACAAGATGATCTCAAAATCAAGTGACCCAGCTCTGAAAACCAATTTCTGCTGGTCAAAGATTGGCGATTTGTCTAAGGTACAGTAAGCAAGCGTTGATATTGATGTAATGAAGTCTACTTAAGGCAAAACTTGCCGCTTTGAGAACTATCTTCGCCGTTGCGTAATATTATCAAAACGATATCAGGGAAGGAAATATGCCTTAAAAGATGGGAGATTGAACAGTGTAACATGGAGGGCTGGAGATCTGCATTAAAACTCGGAGACTACCCCTAAAATAGGGTAAATTGGCAGGCCTCGTTTAAAATAAATGTGATCTGCCAGTATAAAAAGTTAATCTGGCACTGTGTCAGACCTTGCTACTGTGGTATATCTACTGTATATTTTACTGAATACATGGACTAGAGAGAAGACACAAACACATATTTAATATAAATGAATACAAGAATGACAGAAATGGAATAAATAATATCAGCATTATAAGAAATATGATACCGATATGCTTCTTCAAGTTGATCTGCTGATATTTTTGACACAATTAATGGAAATGAATGCTCATATTCAAGGCTCTGGAGGTTGGTCTAACATTTCAATTTCTGCTCTGTGAATGATCTGATGAATTTCAAATTTAATTTCTGATTGAAGGTGCACAGGGAACTTTATACGAACTGTGCATGCCATTGATTTGAAGAAGTGATCGATATCATCTTCCTTAGTCAGAAGTTGCCTTTTCTCTTTAAAATATTCCAGGAAAAAAGAATCTGTCTCCTGATTTTGCTCCTTCCTTTTGTGGATAGGCACCTTGGAAGATGGAATGCAGGGTGATTAGCATGGTGAATAACTCCCACATGCTCCTCTAAGACCATATCCAGTCCTGCAGTAGTGGATTGCATGTGAAATGGAAGATGTTCCACAGATCTATCATCTTCCAAGTTACCACAAGGTCTGAATGGAAAAAAATGATAAAAATAAAATACTTTGCAGATTTCCATGAATCCAATACAAAATGAGAACTACAAACACTTGTTAACAGATAATAAAGATTCATGTTGGGTAATAGTAAGTCAATAATCATTATTGCTCTCCTCTTTTTTTGATAATGCATAGCACTGATTTACTCTCGTTGTTTTAGGAAAGTCATTAGCGTATCTATATTTTTTTTATTATCCTGCATTCGTCCCCAGACTTGTGGCCCTTAATTTTTTTATTATAATTATTGAAGGCTTCACAGAGGTTCATCCACCTTTTCTGCGCTGCCTCCCATATTTTGAAAAGAATAAATAGATATTTTGCTTGAAAGTAACATAATTAGACCAATGAATTTTTGTATTGTTGTTTTTCCATTGGTAGGTTTTTGGCTACAGGAGACTCGTACAAGTCGTTTGGAGTTAGTTACAGGGTTGGAAAATCCACCATAGTTGGCATAGTTCCAGAGATGTGCCAATACTCTGTAC
>JXUT01143213.1:0-10916 GCA_000934455.1 Apostichopus parvimensis
TTTGACCTCCACCAATTTCAAAAGGTTTCCTCTACTCAATATGGGACACCAACTTTAACTGCAAGCATGAGATTCATCACAGCTTCTCATCTGGATATATCATGTTTACAATGTTTCCACAATTTGACCTCTGGTGACATAGTATAACCTTTGATCCCAGCCAAAAACAATAGCAGCCAATAACTCACTTTGTTGCACATACATGCCAAGTTTGAAGTCCAACCAACTTTGTAATATAGAGTTATTGTAGTTTGACCTCTGGTGACCTTATATGACCTTTGAAATTCATAAAACATACTACAGATTGTCCACTTACCAGCAAGCTAAACACCAAGTTTGAACCTCCTGAAACTTTCACTTCTTAAGATATTGTGTGAACAATGTTTAGAGACCCGTGCTGACCTCAAATGGCCTATGACCAATACCACAACAATCCCAAACCAGCTCTACCCAAGGGGAACCAACAGACCAAATATGAAATGTACCCCAGTTATCCTTCTGAATTTAGGTTGTTTATGAGCAACGGTCACATACACACACAAACAAGCCATCAACATTGCAAATATTCCTTCTGCCTGCAGCAAGGAATCAAAGAATGAAAAAATTGTTTGTCACACAAGCCACTTAAATTTTAGTGGACATGGTATCTTTAATACTAAGTAAAAGTGACTTAGCGTACACCACCTTTCCAGAATTGACAGAACACTAATTTCACATTCTTGAGAGATAAAAAAAAGGAAATTAACTGCAACCAGGAAAATCAAATTTTGGCTTCTGAGACTGCAGTTATTCTTGCTGTGTCTAAGTATTTGTTACTTCACTGAAATTATTCATGTTGACATGATCTGACAAAAATATACCATCCATCTACTAAGACATGAAGCAAATTCAACTAACCATTTGATTTGAGAAAAACTATCTACTTCTGATTTCTTTAGCAAATCTCTTGTGTTTTGTTTCTACGTTTTTGCAAGAATCAACATGATTTGCAAAAAGGATTATCATGAAGAAAACCAAACAAACCTTTAAATTTGGATGAATCTTAGCCCCTTCTGAGTTTTGCAAACAATGGGCTGGCCATAAAGTTTGCACAGTTGGTGGTTCAGTTGCAAATACAATTTCATCGTAAACTGCAGCTTCTTGAGCTGCAATCTGACCATCAAAAGATCAAAAAGCAAAAGAAAGGTTAAAAGAGTGGTACTACTCTACCAAAAATCAACTGCATGCAGTGATACTACTAAAGCTACCAATAAGCTACACTGGAACAACTGTTTCTTTTATAACCACCAAGGCAATAACTATAACTCAACATTTCCCATTCATCAAAACCTAATTCCTATATTATCAATTATGAAGAACACAAAAATAGTGACAAACACAAACAATTTACCTTTTACATATATAATTAAACCAGAAAATTAAAACGACTAGTGGTTCCAATGCCTAAACATATTATATAGTGTAAAAAGCCATACATGGTAGTATTCATGAACTTGTGCATACCAAAACCAGAATCCAAGATGTATCAAGGTTTCGATGACTTCATTGCACTAGGATTTTTGGTTCGATGAAATCGTAACCTTTGTAGTCATGCAGGCAGATGAGTGTGTGTGTGAGGGTGTGCGTGTGGGTGACACCTTGCTTTTAATCATGATATCTGAAGAGAAGCTTGGACAAATGTCATGTTTGGTGAGTAGGTTTACCACATTGAGGAGTGGAAGCCTATTGGTTTTAGAGGAGGTCAACAGTCATTTGGGGTCAGCATGGGTCAAATTTTGAAAACCTTGTAAATATGATATCTCAAGAAGAGCAGCTTGGACAAACCTCGTATTTCATGTGAAGGAGAACCACACTAAGTAGAAGTAGCCTATTGTTTCTTGTGGAGGTCAAAGGTCATTTGGGTTCATTAGGGGTCAAATTGTGAAAGCCTTGTAAGCACAATATCTCAAGAAGAGAACGTCAGACCAATTTCATAAATTTGATTTATAGAAGTACCACATTAGTTGTGACACGTCAAGTAGAATAATCCTATGGTTTTGGGGAGGTCAAAGGTGGTTTGTAGTCACCAGAGGTCAAATTGTGAAAACCTTGTTTTATAATCTACCATATCTCCAACCGACCAGCCTGTTAAATAGCATGTGCATTACACCTCATAACAATAGGACAAGTTGAATCGGAAATGAAATTATGGGTATCCGTAGATGAAAATGGCATTGAACTGTTTGTGATCGGCACTCTGTACATGCAAGTGAATAAAGATGCATATACTGCTTGTACATACAACGGTTAGGTAAAATTGGGTTGGTTAACATAAAAGCGTGAAGGGAAAAATGTTTTGTGTCAGATACCCAATTTACACTTAAGGTGGCCAAACATTTCCTAAATTATTTCTTAAGGAATTTCCTACATGCCATGAGTCATAATTTGCAAAATATACAACAATTTAAGGAGTTTTGAGACAAGTTTGCTGTTCTTGCTGCTAGGATTTTTGCAATGATTTTCACACACAACACCAGTAAGAGTGGAAGATAGATGCTCTTTCAACCTAGATATTCAGTGCGTAAAAGATCTCTTTGATTTAGGCAGTGTAATGGAGTAAAAGCGATATTTTTCGCACACCAATCTGCAGCTTAAAGACAAGATAATAGTTGGGAAAATGTATGAATCGCGCTAGTAGCCGTTCAGAGTAACAAAATGATGCTAAAATTATTGGGCCCCTGCATATTGACATTTAGAAAAGTTATGTTTAACCCCGCCCACTCACTAATATTCATGAGATGGGAACCAAGAACAATAGGGCACATCTACTCATCATAGGGCATCTATCTACTAAGTATGACATTGACCCAAATTGTGGTTGTTGAGATATCATGTTTACAAGCTGCTTCAATGATTTCCCTGCCCCACCTCATCATAACTACTAATGGAGTAAAAGCTCTTGTTGCAAAGAACAAGTACATACTATGAACTTACATCACCATACCAAGTATGAACTAAATCGGACATACAGTTGAAGAGTTATTGATATTTTAAGAATTTTACTTTAAGCCCCAACCACTCAATAATATGCATGATAGCCCCACCACAAATAATAGGGATCATCTACTGACCCTGACTAATGTATGTACCAAGTATGACATCAATCACTTATTTCCTTCTTGAGATACAGTGTTTAAAAGCTAGGGCATCACATACACACATAAAATACCAACTTGAGTACATAGGTTCAGATGGTACATCGGAACCAAAAATTAAAAGTTCACTGACAGTTAAGGAAACATAATAACTCTTTAATGAAAAAGCTGAAAGACAACAACAACAACAAAAATGCCAATTACAATGTCAATTAGGAACTTGTGCTATAAAGATTATAGTAGTTTCCTGGTCCAAAGGGTAAAAGAGCTTACCTTGCTGGAAGGATGTGTTTTCCTTAACATAACATTGTCAATAAAAGATATATGATCATATGGATGCCAATCTTGAGAATAAGCCACAAGATCAAATTTCCAGTCATCAAGGATTCTGAAAAACAAAGAAAAAACATTGCCTAAATTTACAATAATTCCAAAGTAGCATATTGTAATGGACTAGCAGTTCAATCCCACAATAGATATGAAAGCATCTCAAGCATACAAACAAAAGCATAACATGTAATTGTAAATGCTCCTGTAATGACAAACATAATGTAGTTAACTTAGAACATATCATCAGCACATTAAAGACTTTTAAAAACTTCAGCCTAAAGAAAGAAACTTAAAAGAGGAGCAAAGTCTGTAGTTTCATCACAGACAGTAAACATCACCTCTATTGGAGAAGTAGGTGTGACAAGTGTACCTGTTTACACTTGTAGTAAGCTGTGTACATTACTCATACAATATATACAACATGGCACTCACTCACGATAACATCATTAATAAATATCCATTAAATATATAATCCATGGAATCTCTGTGTCTTCTTTAACAATAACCAGATGATGTAACATGGTGTCAGAAGTGAACTAAACATACAACAAATTCAGTTTGCATCGCTATTTGTTGTAGTTGTTCTGGGAAATACATCGCCGAATCGGTACGCCTCCGTAATGCAAGTTCCATTTCAGCATTCACCACGAAGCATATGCAAATGCAACGATAATGCTACTGTAGCTGTGCAGTCTAGACACAGCACATGCGTAACGTTGAGTGTGTGAATACCATCCTTGAGACAGATGTAGACCAGAGTATTCTACACACCGATAATGTGATAGTGAACTGTACACAGCAACTGTAGTTGTAAAGTAAATCGATCAAATACGAGCTCCTGACAAATTTGCTTTACAACACCCAAATTAGCGATGCGATGGCAGCAGTGGAAACTGAATTCCAGATGTATGCGGAATTGGCCATTGAGGGCAAGAACGATAACGTCAAAGCAAACATGTGCTTGTACCTCATGGGAACAACAGGAAGAGAGATTTGGGACACTCTTAAACCTGTGGAAACCAGTGCGGTTTCTACACCAAAGATAGGTGACTTACTTGCAGCATTTGATACGTACTGCAATCCAAAGCAAAACCAGACAGTTGAACGCTAAGTTCTTCACAAGGAACCAAACCAGGTGAGGAACTAGATCGATATTTAACCGATTAAACTGCTAGCAAGAACATGCAACTATGACTTACTGCATGATTCACTCATGAGGGACCGTATAGTATATCTAAAGAGAGAATAAAGACTACAGAGACACACAATGAAGTACATGCAATCCCTCATATGTCAAGGGAACAAAGTACCACCAAGCTTCACAAATGCTTCATCTACATGCAGATCATCAACTACAATAATTCTCAAAATGAAACAAGGACACCATGGTTAAGAAGAAATTCACACGCAGTCTAAAAGTGTATGCTGTTGCAGAGGAGGCTGAAATCAAGAGTGGCTCAAGCTCCAATTCAGAGGATGCAGTATGAAGATGTCAACACGGTCAACTTACTACACCCGAATGAGACTGAAAAAATAGTGTGTATTGTATAGATAATTGAGATTGAGATTGTATAGAGATTGTATAGAGATTGTATAGAGAGATTGTATAGAGATTGTATAGAAGTATGATCATGGACACATCTATGCTAACCTCATCATTGGGGGTGCAAGGGTTGCATTTCAGGTTGACAGTGGGTCAACATGCAATATTATTTCACTTATAGTGTTAAGAAGATTGGTGAGCAAGGTAAGATTGGTCTCTATCAGACCAGGCTGTTATCCATGTATAATGGGAGTACTACAAAACCAATAGGTAAATGCAAACTTAGTACGATTAATCCAAAGAATGGTACGAAAGACAGGGTCAAGTTTGTTGTCGTAAATCATGACAGAGCAGTACCTTTGCTTGGCAGCAATACTGCCCAGGCAATGGGTTTCATAGAGGTCAAATATGACAAAATAGAGCAGCCAATAGAAATTGGCTGAGGCTGAGGCTCCCCTTCAGCTTGAACAGAGCCCCAGAGAAGTTCCAGCATCAGCAACATCAGGCATTCGAAAGGTTGAAAGGAATATAGTGTATTGTACACGACATCATCCTGTATGGTGAGGGTTCCACGAAAGTGGAGGCTATCAAAGATCACGATCAGAAAGTAAACAGACTCATGTTAAGAGATGTAAAGAGAAAATTTGCACTTGAATAAGGACAAGGTCAAATTTAGGACAGATGAGGTATGAATCATGAGTCATCTAATAACAAGCAAAGGGCTTAATCCTGATCCAAAGAAGGGCTGTAACTAAAATGCCCAAGCTTACAAATGTTCAGTCAGTCAAAAGGTTCATTGGTTTTGTAACTTATCTAAGCAAATTCATGCCTAAGCTAAGCGATGAATGTGAACCACTCAGAAAGCGCACACTAAAAGGTTCTGAATGGTCCTGGCATGAGATTCAGGATATGGCACTTGATCATATCAGAATCTGGTCATTTTGGAACCAGTTCTTAGCTATTACAATTCCTCTTAGGAGTAAACCGTACAAACTGATACATCAGAATCATGACTTGGTGCAGCTCTGATGCAAGAGGATCAGCCGACAGCATTTGCTAACATGGTACTTAGTGACGTAGAGACACTTAGTAGGGCATATCTCCATAGGATGCCAAAAGATGAAAATATTAGAGTAGTCCAGTCTGTCAATATGATCAGACAACTTAAGATAACGGATACCAGGAAAGAGTCAATACGAACATACACAGCAAGTGGCAGCACACTTCAAACACTCATCACAACCATAGCCGAGGGTGACCTCACACAAAGTATATACTTCCAAAGTGTATCAGCTCTTTCTTTCATTGTCGAGATGAGTTATCTGTTCAGGATGACATAGTGATAAGAGGAGAGAGGGCAGTCATTCCCAAAACACTCAGGAGGGAAATGCTTGAGAAAATACACTCCTCACATCTGGGTGTAGAGGGCTGCCTTAGAAGAGCCAGAGAATGCTTCTATTGGCCAGGCATGACTACAGAGTTGAAAGATTATATCCAGACTGTGATATTTGTAGGTCAATGGAACGGCCAAAAGAACCACTCAGGCCAAATGAAGTTGATAAAAGACAATGGCCTAAGGTCAGAGTGGATTTTTCCATGTCCACAAGTTAAATTACCTGATCATGGTAGACTACTTCTCAGGATTCTGGGAGATAGACCGCCTAATTAACACAACAGCCAACACAGTCATACACAAACTGAAGGGCAGTTTGCACGTCATGAAATTCCAGACATTTGTACGTGCTCCCCAAATTCAGCTCAAATGAATTTAAGGAATTTGCAAAGAAATGGCAGCTTGTGCATAGTACATCATTCCCAGGCTTCCCCAAAAGCAATAGGAAAGCATGGACTCAAGATACACCATCACAAAACATGGACCCAAGAAACACACCATCACAAAACATGGACTCAAGAAACACACCATCACAAACATGGGCTCAAGAAACACACCATTACAAAACATGGACCCAAGAAACACACCATCACAAACATGGACTCAAGAAACACACCATCACAAAACATGGACTCAAGAAACACACCATCACAAAACATGGACTCAAGAAACACACCATCACAAAACATGGACTCAAGTCCTGCAAAGCATTTGGTTTTAGAAACACACCATCACAAAACATGGACTCAAGTCCTGCAAAGCGTTTATTTAGCCATAGGACCAATACATTACTCCCAACCAGTTACAAACTATTAAAGCCTGCTTTGCAACCAAAGGTCACAGAGCAGTTGGAATTGATGAAATCAAAACAAGCCTACTATCACAATAAAGGATCACATCCACTACCCGCACTGAAGTCGGGAGACACAGTTCGAATGTTGCCAACTACTAACAGTCAGGAATGAAAAAAGCAATGGTGCACAAAGAAGTTTTCCCAAGGTCATACAAAGTTGTAAATAAGGATCATCCTGTGTATTAGAGAAATATGAAATACTTAAGTCACACTGAGGAGAAGTTCCCATTACCAGCTTTAGACATTGGAACCTGAGGCCAGAGGACCATGAAAACCAATACAATTTAACACATTGATGGAGAAAGAGACTGCATGCTTTAAATGGTGCACATCAGTAGCAGATTTTAGATAACATGGAGAGATGAAATTTTGAAAACTAAGTATTTATAAATGCTTTGTGTATTAATGTGCAGAGCCATAAGCAGGCATCTGGGGTGTTCCAGGGTTAAGCCCCTGCAAACCAACATATTTTTATGCAAACTACCTAAATTCTCAAAAATGGTACTAGTAACCTTCATGTGTTAACATCAAAAGCTGATTCAAAGCCAAAACCATGTCTACACTGAAACTGTCATTCATACTATGAATAATAAATTGTTGATCCTCTTCAGTATTTAAAAGTCTCCATGTACAAGGCTAAAGTCTTCATGATTCTCAATCAGTGAGAGGTCCAAATATGCACTAGCACACACTGGGTGATTTGTCTGAATATAAACAAATACAGTGCACACTTTGTTATCATATCAAGTTTCCATTGGCTTGTCTTTTTATAGAGGTACCAAACTTTCAAGACAGCAGTACCACCTAATAGTAATGCAATAGAAAGCTCCTTACCAGTGCTGAATAAGATGATTTAAGTTGCAATGTAGAATGTTTATATGGTTATATAACATTAATATAGGTTTGTTGAACATTGGGATCAATATATGTCATAATAAACAGAAAACTACTGGACATTATTTGCATGGCAAGTCAACCCTTATGACTGCATGACTGTCAACTTGGGCTTATGAAATTTGACAGAAAAATAGAAAAAAACTCTACACTTTCTAAGAACCTTTTCCAATTATATGTACACTCTTTACTCTGCTTAAAAGATGTCAATGGTGACTAACAGTCTTAATATACATTAATAAATCAATAATAAAACATTAATAAAAGTGGTAAATGCACGAAAAGGACAATATTGCATGCACATAGCTTTACTTGTTGATAACAGGAACAACTTCAGCACCATCCTGTCCCGATGGAGTGTTTTTTAGGGCTAAAGTCCCACTGATAAAGTCATTTTGAACATCAACCACCAGTAATGCAGTCTTTGGGTACAGCACCTATTCCAGAGAAAAAAATCAAATGCAAGAGTACACATGAAACAGTACACCCTTTAAAGCACCTGGAACACTATTTAAATATGATAAATATGTACTGCAAAGACAAGATGTGTTATATATGAAAAGCTCTTTGCAAGTTAACAAATGTCACTTACCACTGTTAACTTTAAACAGTGGGGGAAGTATGTTCCTGACATACACCCAACCTCAATCCCCCCCCCCCTCGTGTTTCTAGAGACACACTCCATGGCAGTGCTGGATCATTCAGTTGGATCCTCTGCATAAGTGAAGAGTGCCAGGCAACCAAATAATCATTCTTCTTTTTGTTTCATAAACACCATAATCCATGTACTATTAAACTTTTCTCCTCAAACTTTCTATAAAAATTCCAAATGTAGAAACATGTTTATGATAACATTGTACACAATACATTCCAGAATTTTGATCATTATTGACAACAATGTAGATAGAAATACATATCAAGTATGAAGTTGATCCAACCTTTAATTTTTGGTGTTGTGCTACAAGGTTATCTAACTTTAACCTCTGTATATCTAAAATGATCTTTGACCTCCACATCAAACAATTGGTTGTTTTTACTAAGGTGGATGTACCAACCAACTCCAGTTCACTGGAGATAGCATTTTGCTCTCCTGATATTTTTTTTTTTTTTTATAAAGCCGCTGTAAACCCCATAATGACTATTTAAGCTATTGTATAATGCTGAAAGACAAGCTTGTGTTTGTCTACCCCACAACAATTTGTTTGTTGTATTATGTTCATTCATATACTCTTGTTATTGCATGTATATAGTTATGTTAATGATGAAGGGGCATATTCCTAACAATATCTCAAAGATTCATGTTATGGGGATTTTATAAACAATACTATGGACACAGATTAAACTTTACAGTGTACCTTCAGTTGCCATGAGGTATATTTTCTGAAAGATGGGAATGTCTCAACTTCTCAAGGCATTATATGATATGTTATTGCAATTCCAAACAACTTGCTTCACATGTTCAATTCTACTAGTGGGGTCCAAAAATCGGGAACAGGGTACCTGAGAGCCGTTACCCGTCGGGTATCCGGGTACCCGGAAAAAAAATTGTTTACCCTCGTGTATCGCGATTTTCAAGAAACTACATATTTGATGCCATAATAAATGAATGATATTCTCCACTGACAATGTTTTCATGTTCAAATACGTATATGTGTAAGATAAGGTATAAAATCTTCCTCATTAATTTCTATTTGCTTTTGTTTCTTTCATTAACTTGTTAATAACTTCATATAATTAACACCACTACTAATATCGCACTGCCGCAGCTGCTTATGTTTGCCCTCCACCTCTATTGGATCAGACCATATAAATATCAAATTGAGCTCTTAAACAGTTTTTACAACTACTATCTATTATGCAGGCCAAGGGTTTCGCATTTGCTGCGAGATTGCGCGATTCGCTCAATTTGATCGCATTTGGAATAAACGTTTAGTAAAAAGCCATTTGCGATTATTATTTTTTAGTTATCCCGTCTATAATCCATTACTGTAGTTACATCTCTTAAAATTCCTTTTCAGTCTTTCCTTCTATGAAATAATCGAATGAATAAATAATAATTGTGAGAATTCTTTCAATTTCTTCCACATGGTAGCCTAACACCACACTAAGTCAATGGGGAAAATCTAGCCTAACCATCTGTTTATTCGCTGAAATTGTGACACAGTTATAAGATATCCATGGAATACTTTCATTATTGCTGTTATCTTCGACCCCATGGTAGCCTAACACCTCACTAAGTCAATGGGAAAAATCTTGCCTAAACACACTTTGCGTAGGATTCGGGTAATGAATTAGGAAACAGGTAGTATCGCGTCAGGCAGGTACCCGGGTACCTGGATACCCTATGCAAATACTAATTCTACAGTACTATGTCTACACGTTTTACTACATTCAAGCTGAAGCTGTATGAAGAAAACTGCTTATAAACTACAATTTAGGGTTAGACAGGCAAGTGCATAATGAGAAGGACATTGTGCAACAGTTTCATTTGGCTTAAAACAGTTCCTAGCAGAACTGCCCTCATGCAAATGTTAAAAGCATAGTGCACCCTCAGCATCATAACTTGAGTAGCTATATAAGTATGGGACCTACTGATGTGGTAAATGTAGGTGCGTAGCCAGCCTTCGGGGGTATGAGAGGGCAATAGCAAATCTTCATGAATTATTGCCAAGAGAATGCATTTTGAACTTGAATTCATTCTTGACTTTGGTTAACTTTATGTTACATTCACAGGAAAGCAGATTCAAAAGTCTGATGTTGCTATTGCCT